>CAIGRP010029138.1:0-27924 GCA_903798385.1 Fraxinus cuspidata | reverse complement strand
TATTATTGTAATTTTATTTTACAATTTCAAAAACTAATAATTAATATGAAACAAATAATTTGATTTGTTAATGGAATAATGAAATAAAATATTTATATTTAGAATTGAAATTCAATTTTACTTTATCCCACATCGAATGTCAATAGAAAATTAAAAGATGGACTCTACTTTAAAAAGGAACATCATGATAGTAGAAGTCACTATTGGGTTTGTTAGTAAAAATCGATGGGCCTCAAGTTAGTTCAAATTTTTTTTAAAAACATAAAATCCTTTTATTCGGAAAAATCGAATCCGATTTTTCGGTTTACGGTTAATCGGCCGGTTTAACAATTTATTTGACGATTTTTAATTTTTCGTTTAATGTATGATGATTTGATTCCAACATTGATTTTTTTTCCCTAATTTTTATTAATTTTGGACCGGATTATCGGATTATATATCAGATAACATAGTAAATCGGATATGAATTTAACAATCAAATATTTGTTGGATTATTGGTTCGGATAATTTTCTTATCGAATCGGATCGAATATAGACAGTTCCGATCCATTTACAACCCTACAAAATTCTAAGTGGAAACCATTTTTTTAAAATTGATGGATACGACGATATCAAATAGAATGTCGTCAATCAATATCGTACATGTAACATGATTTCTTCCATATACAGGGCTAAAAAGTTGTGTCAAACGTATAAAAAGCTGTCTCTCTCTACTATTATAAAAGGTCACAATTTTGCACCTTGGTATTTTTAATTACACATTTTCTCATAAAAAAAATTTGTATTAAACATATAATTTTTTGTTACTTTTTAATTACGTTCTAAAAAAATTACTTTTTACAAAATTTAAATATCTGCATCAAATAGACTAGGCTCTAGCAATGCAAGCTCCTTGACTGATCAAAAATGATTTAGATTGCTCGAGACTTGCATTCGTTGATTAAAATTTAAATCTCTAGGTTAGTGTATACTTCTTTGAGAAAAACTTTAACGAAAATTTGACTATCTAACTTACGATTTACGAAATTTTCACTATCTTCTTAAATTCTATTTCGTTTATCTTTTAATTGTTTCTAATAATATTTATTAACATTCTCGTGGCGTATATCGTTTTAATATATAATCACGGCTTATGAATTTTTGGAACTAGTTTCAATTTATATTTTCTGAACGAAAAATAATGAATTTAATATACAGGGAGTCGCATCTACCTGTTTAATATTTTTCAACAATAATATAATAATATTTTAATTCTCCCACATTTTGACTAACGTATACAGCTTCTATGTTAGCCAAATACAACTGGGAGAATAGTAAACTTTAAGAAACGTGTATTGAAAAACCATTGACTAGTATCTTGCTTTCCAGAAAGAATTATGCTACACGTACAGGATCGCATCATATCGACCCTCTCCCCATCACAGGGGGACAGCTACCACCGTACAGGACAGACATGACCCTGTACAAATGGAAAAACTCTTCTAGAAATGTTCCAATTAAATAAATAGATATTAAAAAATTTATAATGATAATGTATTGACGCTGTAATCTCTCTAAACGTTAATATCGAACTGAACAATCCAATCACAGGACGACCGACAGACTGACCTGTAATTGGTCCGAAGTAGGCCGGGTTCAACGAAAGTCCCCAATTCGAACAGGTGCTACTAAGATAAAGGTTGAATTCATGTGCATCAAAATATGCAATACAATATCATGTTGGAAAAACAATTAAGTACGATGAAATGATTTTCGGGTTATGAGGAAACAAGAATGTCTTTTTTCATTACAAAAATACAACAATCACAAGCAAAATGGAAGGTGAAGGATTGGGGTTTGGGTTTAAGTTTGGGTTGGGAGATGGGAATAGATGAACGAGGTAAGGACGAAACTACCTACGCCTCTGCCTCGAGAAACTAGGGGAACCAAAAGATTGTGTTCCTCGAAAGCTCATGCTGGGAGAATCCATTGACCCTTTGAAAGAAGCATATGCTGCTTTGGCTGATTCTGGAACCGTGTCTAGTGGAATCGACTCCATAAAGCATGCTTTGTTAATTCGTGTTCTTTCAAGTTCGGCTTCAAGTAGTTCAGAACTATACTGCTGGGCAAGAGCCTAAGCAAACAAGAAAAGAGCAAAGGAAACATGTAAGCCAACAAATTAATTTTCTTAGAAGTAATTGATTCATAAAGCATAGTCCCAGCTATGAAACATTGATGGAGAACGGGAAAAATTCAATTGCACCAAATCATGCATTTATCAAAATGGTCAACTGTAAAGATGGTAAGAGTACTGCATGACAAAAAATTAGAAGCCCTCCACAAGAAGCACCAGATTAGTATAGCATGTTCAGTAAGCTGCATCCGACAGTATCAAGAGTATTAAAGAAGAAGAAATAGTTAAAATCAAGGACTGTTTTTACCAACCATGCACTTAAAGAAGGAAATAAGATCCAACAACAGCAGAGCCAGAGTACATGGTCAAACATGACACTAGAAGTTTAAAATGTCTTACGATCAAGTCATCTGGTGAAATATTCATTCCTGTTTGCCTATCATCTGCAAGCACGTCGTCACTTCCACGGGTAGGCCGTCGCTGATGACTTGGAGTCTCTACAGACTCTGTCACGCTTTCTGTAGCTTTCTCCAACAGAACACCTTGTAAAGACTTAAGAGATTCCCTCGCATCGCGAGTAAAGTATGGATTCAATATGGTCTCGAAATATTCAAGCTGCAGAACATTCAATGAAAACAATTAGCTGTCAGAGAAAACAACTGAAAGAAAAACTGCCAGAAAATGCAACGAACCCACTTTGCTTCACACGAGTCGCCCCACTTTGAGTGGGTTATCGTTCAGACTTTTCATTCTATTTGAATTTTAAACAAGAAACAGTTAAATCATTCTCCTATTGTCTCTTTTTTTGTATCAATTTTTTACCTTTTCTTCATGTCACTTTCCTTTTTTACTGGTCCTATACATCCAATTTTTTATTTTTTATGGGGCTTTGAAATCCATTGCATTTTTTTCAACAGTTGATATGAAATTTTCTACAAATAGAAAGCAATAAAAGAAGCCAGTTAAACAATCTTGTCCATTTTAGGAAATGAAATTTTATCCATCACCTTTCAAGAAATTTAACTCACATCAAGCTCATTGTAAAGCACATTTAAAGCACACGTTCACTGGTTGTGCAGGGATTATGGGTAACCTCTGTGAAACATCATAAGCTCAAGTATTTTAGGCCAGCTGGCTAGTGCCTATACATGAACCAAAGCTGGTCCTTTGGCTCAGACCCTAACAGCAAGAGTACTAGTCGGAAGCACCACAACCAGGGCCAGCAAACTGTTTCCCCCAAAAGTGTCGAGAGTTCTGGAGAAAGTTCAAGTGAGGAAAGTGAAGCATCTACTCACCTCAAGCATGAGCTGACAAAAGCCATTCGCGTCCAATGCCTTTAGGTTTTTGGTTTCATATTCGTGGAAAAGACCAAGAAAAGTATCAATGAGGCCTTCAACAAGAATACCAAGAATCTTATCCAATTGAGGCTTACAACCGCCAAAAACCTGGTATGCAGAACAAACTTCATGTTAACCCATTGGGTAAAGAGTACACAACTCGAAATTTGACACTTTTCAAGAAGGTATCCTTGAACTGAAGAATAGGGAACAGATGTTCTTATCAATAGTCAATTTAACTGTACAAAAGTTAGAGAAGTCCCTCCTAGCAGGCAGGGACATGTATATGCCAGAAAACAAAAACAGCCATATGAGCCATGAGTACCTCTGCATGCACAGCTACTAGTGAATGCAGTAGCTCCACAGATGAGTCTCGGACTCCCTGAAAGGGTATATTGTATCAGCAAAAGAATTCAATGTATTTGAGATACCAAAAGAATTGCAACCAGAAACCGATTCCTCACTTTAACAGCAGGTGCTGATCCCCATTGCACTCCAGCATCCAACAAGTAGTTTACTGCAGCTGTCCTAATCATATTTGTCTGCAAAAAGTATGCGAACAAACAAAGGTGAAAAAAGGCTCACTACATATGGAAGGCGTGATGAATATCCCTTGTCAAGTTTCAAATTTACAACAAAATATGACAAGAGAATGAATAAACTCATATTTGCACTTATTTTAACTGTTTCCCTGTAAAAATGATCCCATCATAAAAGTTTATTTATTATTTGAAAGCTAGAATCATGCAAGGTTATTAAGTCATCAATTTTCACAGTTTGAAAATCGTAAAATATTAAATCCAAAAGAAATACCCTGCAAACAAAATTTATCGGTTTAAAACCAATATATCAACTCAAGAAATTTGTATGAAACGCTGAGGGACAATGGTTTACACAATTGATTTGAGACTTGTTTCAGCATTCTCATGAAAAAGGAATAGAAAAACTATTTTTTTTAGCTACATCCAGAAGAACACAATGATATTGATCGTGACAAGTATTGCATACATTTACCATTATGTGGCTCTCGGACAGCATCTAAGGATGCTGCCTGGAAGCTAGGCTTCCATAAAACTAGCCACTTTCTAACATTGAGACGGACAAGCAAAAGAGGAAGACTGTCAGCGGACACGATTCAATGCTCTCCAAGTTTTTAAATTTTTCCAGATGTTTAATATAAAAAATTATACAGCTATGTGTCTACCATTGAAAAAGGTGTCAACTTTAAGACTTGTCACTCATGAGACAACAAAATAGAGAGGAAAATATAATATAAGTCGGTCTTTGGTTTTAGCACTTTCCCAGATTTATCAAAATTTGTCGCTTATTTTCCTCTTTTTTTCTGCTTTATCATCCAATATCCTTGCCCTTCAGGTGTGTGGCATTTTCCCTCTCATATACCATTCTCAGTTCATTGCGATTAGGGGACAAAAGAGGTTGATGAAAAGCAGGAAATGTATTAAAGCATATCCTGTGTATATGCCGGTTTTGTTTCAATTCCATTTACTCCTCCATGCAAACTTTGATGCAATATTTATAAGCATAGATATTTGACATGAAATACAGTGACATTGTTATCTAACCAAATATTTACTTTTTCCCAGTGACAATTCAACTAAATCATGAAATCCATCGTTCATCATGGTCTCGTCCAAAGCAATACACTTCATTTGTGTAACCTACTTGCAGAAAGGTCTAGCTGTAACCAAAATCCATAAAACTAAACAGAATATCTTTTATGTCTTCGTAATATATGAAGATAAACATAAGACACCTTCTTAGAAGTGATATTGCAACTAGGTGCAATGTGTCTGTGCATTATTACAGAACAACAGCCTCTTTAAGTTCAACTAAGCAAAGTGTTTAGCATACCTTAGCAAGAGTATACTGTGCAAGGACCTTCTCTTCAAGCCCAGAGAAAGATGTAAACAAATCTTGCATGTCACTCTCCTCTTCAGCTTTTCCTCTAAATTGGCAAAGAAAAAGACATTCTAAATGTTAAATACAGAACATAAAGAAACCAATGCAAAGATTGTCCCTTTATCGAGATGATTAAATCAGTTACATAACAAAGTCTTGTCGTTTGCTTCTTCAACAAAAGTTGGCTAAGTTTTAGTTCAGGAAGTTGAACGGAAAACCTGATCTCCCTTCCTGTTGCTCATTTTATATCAATATCTTCTGGGATGAGAAGAGGGAAGTAGAGGGGTTTGTTCTAAAAGAACTGGAACCTTCTGCAAGTTTGTAGGCCAGCAGAAAAGTAGTTTTTTCAAGAAATATCATTCCAAGTACCTTATCATGATGTAATAATAACCACATAAGTATAAGCATTATTCCATAGACTTCTCAATAACTGGCAGCTGGAAGATACAGCAGATATGTATTCTATATGTGGAAGTGTTGTAAAACAGTCTACGTACCTAGATTGCAGCCAAATATGTTTGTATTTGTGGTATAATTCATGAGCAAGTTCGTCTTTGCAGTATCCAATATTACTCAAGACCATTAGCATCTGTTGATGAGGATCAACAATGCTTCCAGTAAGAGGATCAAATGATTTTTCCTGTACTTCATGAGCATATCCATTTTGGAAATGTGGACTTTCTCTGTCCAATCTATTCTGGGTAAGCTCGGCACCAGTGTGCTCCAGATGACCTGGTTAATGTGTCCACAAGATCCATATGTATCAACATAAAATGAGGCAGAAAAAACCAATTGGAAACTGTAAAAGAGGCAACAATTCGTCATCCTTCATACCAACAAAATCCAATAAACAGTTCAAAAAGGCAACCCTGACAGATTCTTGAATTTCTTGAAGCTGTGCAAAAATATCTTCTGACTTTGTAGATTCACTTCTTAACGACTGGATCATCCTGAAAGAATAAATGCACAGTTAATAAGGAATCAAACACCTAGCCAACTGCTTAGGGAGGTGAAAATGAATAACTTCAAATTTCTTTAATTCTTTTATCCATATTGATAAGTTTTTTTCCTGGTACTTTCTGGTGGAGGTGGGGTTTGCTCTTTGTAGCAACCTGTTATTGAAAAGTAATGATAGCATTGCAGGGAAACTATTAGTGAGGGAATTCTGGGTCTTCTGACTGTTGTCAAGAGGAAGTGAAAATTTCTAGGGAGTATAGTGGGGTAGAAGATTCTCAGTTGTAAAGCAAGCATGGCCTCAGTGGTGGTTTACTCTAGATTCTATTCCATTATTGGATATACTAAGAACATATAAAATATTGCTAGAATGAACTTGGCTTAGTACCTAGTGAATGGGTTGCACTGGTATTGGAGCTAATTCAAATCTATAATCAAAGAAAAAGTTTAAAGGAAAATGCAGTAGGGGAGAACTAGACTAATTTTCTAGGTGAGGCCAAAGTAATTTTTTCTAGATTATTATGCATAGATCTCTTGTCCAATATAGATTTTCATCATTGGATTAGAGCATCATTAACCAGTTGAGGGTGGTCCAAGTATGAAGAGTCACAAGAATAGCCAAGTCCAAAACATATTGCGAAAATTACAGCTGCCGCTGGAGTCCCCAACCTATATGTGATGAAGAACGCAAGTCCCCAACGTTTTTTTGCCATATATGGGTCTCCAACATTTCATTTTTGTAGCATTTGGGTCACAGTAGACAGTTTCAGTCCATTTGACAGTTAAAAAGTCATATTTTTGTTAAAAGGGCAATTTCACCATACTTTTAATTTTAAACTAAAAAATTGTTTTTTTTTGATAGGTAAAAAACTAAAAAATTATGAATAAAATAAACAGAAAAAAATTAAGTGAATAACCTTCCCACCACCAACCCACTCACCCCAACAAAAAAATGCCATCCTGTTTAATGTCAACGATGACAATGAATCACATTATGGTGGAACCTTTGGTGGAGTTACTGGTTAATTGTCGAATGATATGGAGATGGTGGGTTTTTTCTGGGGAGAGAGAGAAAGAGAATCAGAGAAAGACGAAAGCATGGACCTAGTAATTTCTTCCAAGATAATTAAGAGATATCATTAATGAACACTAGCAAAGTTTGGGATATTTGTGTCCGATGACTGGTTAGTGAACAGTAGAAATCGTGCCTAAATAATTTAGTAACTTAATGAATATGGGATATCTAAATTTCTGTTGATTATTGTTTTAAATTGCTTGTTCATTTTTAATATAGAAGAGCTCTATTACTCTTATGTTTATATTGGGATACATGCTCCTTGCATTAGCCACAGTAAATGGGGAGAGCAGGAGGATTAGAGGTCTGAGGGAAGTTCTTTCCTTTTCCTTCTCACTCATTTTACCTCTCTTTTATTTACTTTTTCATTATAATTAAGCCTTCACTCATTTTACCCCTCAAAAAATAAGACATACGATGCACGTGTGACTTTTTAATGGTCAAATACACGAAAGCATCCCACTAGGGATCCAAGCATACAGAAATGAAAAGTTGAGATCCACAGCGCAACAAAAAATAGTTGGGATCCTACTTGCTACATTTCACATAGGTTCAGGACCCCAACTCTAACTTTCCAACATTTTGTTTGCCAAATACTTTTAATTTCTGTTTGGGGAGAAAAATTGTAATTTTGTAAAGAATTCTCCACATGAAGTGACCATAGAAAATTATGCGTGGATAGGGAAAATTGCACAACTAACCCATTAATTGGGTCACCAGTTATTCATTATAGTTACACAATCAATCTCCAACGACAGAAAGTGTCCAAATCTATGTTAAATCATTATGTGGCCCATGCATATCAAATTGTATGAAACTGGGTTTGCTTCCCAACATGGGCTGGTGCAAAAAATTTTGAAGTGAAGCATGTTTCCATTAGGGCCACAGGACAGTTTAATGGAGATTTGAACAATTTCTGTCGCTGGGACTGGGAACTAATTGGGCAAAAAAGTTGAGCTCCAACTTGTTCCTTTTCTAAGGTTGGGAACCAACTTGCTACTGAAAAGGTTGAGGACCAACGGTGGTGCAGTTTTCCCCAGAAATTAGGGGAAAGGCTCAGAACTACTGAAGCTGTGTACTAAGATTTAAATTCTTGGAAGTAGCAGTCTAATAAATGTTATCACACAGTCCATGGAGGATTCCAAGAATAAAATTTTTAAAAAATTTCTATTTATGAATATCACAGCAAATATAGTTTGATTCATACATAATTGCCTAATGTAATGGACCTTCAAGTAATATCTATTTGTTTTCTTAGCATAGAAAAGAAATGTTATGCAAATTACCTGAAATTGTTTTTTTTTTTTTAATATTTAAAAGTTCATTGTCTAAGGAACTTCAGCTTACATATAGGAAGTATGACGGCCAGACTGTTTCTTTTACAGCAGAAATAGATATCATTACTATAATATAGATTTAAAACTCACAAGTTGATCTGATCCATTGCCGAGATCATAATTGCACGGAATGCCAGAGGCAAAGAAGAGATCGTGTATGGAGATTTATTCCTTTCTAAAATGGAGACTGGGACCCAAGATTCATCTTTCGTTATCTCCTCTGTTGAAGTCCGCATCCATGAACAAAGCCTTAATATGTAAATTTTTGTGATCTCCGATTCAATCGCACGCAGTACAGTGACTGTTAATCAAAAAAGAATATACTTAGAACAATTTCAAAGACAGTAACCCAAGAAAAAGATATATATATATATATAACAGTTTTTTTTTTATTTTTTATACTTTTTCTTATTTTTTTTTATTTTTTTTTATTTTAGGTGTTGTGGGGCAAAGGTGCGTAGGGACTTAAAGCTAAAATACCAGCAATTGGAGGTGCTGATTCTTTTCCTTCAAAAGCTTGGCATGCTCTGGATATTTCCTTTATAGCATCACTCATGTATGGATGAAGAACATTGGATTCTTCAAGATCACTAAAGGTGTTTTGGACCTGTACCAGAATTTAAATTTCATTAAGATGGAATTTCATCCTGCAAACTAGCGAGAAGAGAAGACATCAGAGTATCATTAATGAAAAGGAGGCAAAATCAAGGTAGGAAACGCTCAAATGAGCTTGAATCGCTTGCTGCTGCTGACTCTCAGGGCAAGTAAGACTCAAACCTTTGAGTCAACAGTGCATCTCCTAACATACTTTCTAGTGTAACAAGGTAAACCGCCCAAATATTTCTATGGCCTATAATAGCAACGCATTTCACATTTACTAGATAAATTAATTCCAATAACAAACTAATTCTTATTCTTAATAAATATGAAGTCGTGTATGTGTCTTTTTTCTTCCTCCTCCTGTTTGATCCATCACAAGAAAGAGAATTTACCTTGGATTCATACGCTGATAGAGTATTATGTATCATTCCAGTAACTTCATTAAGAGAATGACTTGAGGACTTCCCATCTCCCACTTTCTCGTCAGCTTTATTCACATAGTTATTGGCATTTAAATCAGCAGACACTTGGGAAGACTGCTGGACAGAAGATATGAACATTTAAAAAAAGTTGCAATGTCAACTGAACACAAATAAAATATATTCTAAATACACTATGAGAAGACAAAAGAGGAGAAACCAGTTTTCATGAAGTCCAAAGCAAACGAATATGATGCTACTCAAAATGGAACCACGCATCGAATTCCTTGTGTAGAGGACTCCAATAATTATGGGGAAACTGGTTCCATTTCGCTTTCCCATAAGTTTAAAATCGTAGCTCAAGCAAGCTGATGCTAGAAACAAATATCTAAAGGCCAAAATTTTTGAATACTATCATAAAGTTAGGATAAAGTAAAACCATTTCTTCGATTTTTTCTTGCAGACAGTCAACTTCTTCAGACTTTTGGGGTCATGGTTACATCGGTATCAGTAAACCTTGCTATACACACAGGATAATCCTACTTTTATATGCATGCACATCTGCGTCTCGCAAAAGAAGCAAGCAGCAGCTGTCAGCATATGCAACTAAAGTTCCTACCTATAGTTTATAATTAATTATCTACATAACAATGTACCTTCTATTACGGGAATTATTGTATATGATACTTCAACAGTAGAATTTATCATGGGCGTATACAGTAGAACTAACACACCATATTGAGGAGAAGCCAGCAGCATAAATAAGACTTGCAGACCATCCAGATCAACATTCCAAAAGTTCATCATACAATATGGTTGCAAAACAAAAGACTTGAGACGAGTTGAAAATTTTCAATTCTTAGTTTAAGATCAAACTTAGCCCTAGTTTGGTTTAGCTAAAAAAAGTTGATAAAAATTTAAGCCGTTGTCAACAATTAAATTAACCACACATCTCAAGGGACCACAACTTTTGAACCACGTTTCATTTATTTTTATCAAAATCTACTAATTAAATAAGACTTGCAGACCATCCAGATCAACATTCCAAAAGTTCATCATACAATATGGTTGCAAAACAAAAGACTTGAGACGAGTTGAAAATTTTCAATTCTTAGTTTAAGATCATACTTAGCCCTTGTTTGGTTTAGCTAAAAAAAGTTGATAAAAATTTAAGCCGTTGTCAACAATAAAATTAACCACACATCTCAAGGGACCACAACTTTTCAACCACGTTTCATCTATTTTTATCAAAATCTACTAAAATTATGATTTTTAGCAAAACCAAACAAGGGCTTAGTTTTTGCCAGTACTGAGTCATATATTTTTTGGGGATATTTTAGGCAATTCCCAGTCTTCTATGGCGGGCGTATTCATTTGTAAAATAGAAATTTTTACGTACTTATTGTTAATTTCAGTGTTTATTCCTCGTTTATCTTCTTCCTTCTTTATTTTTATTTATTTACTATCGTTATTTTATTTTATGAGTTGGGTGCATTTAGTTGGATTTGATTCCAAACTCTGGTGTTCACTTCCAGCACATACAATGATCCTCAGCAAAAGAACCTAATGCAGGAGCATGCTTGAAAAGAGGATGGACCTATCTTGCTATTTGGGAATTGCCAAATAGCGCCTTAGTTCAGTGTCCTTTGAAGTGAGGCCAAAAACGGAGTGGATTACGGGCCTGATTCTGGTTGTAATATCTGAACACAAAGATTTAAAAGGATGATAGCAAACATTATGCTTTTCACTTTTCAGGTTTCATGGGAAAATTAATAACCAAGGATGAAGAACATGATCCCCAAAAAATCAAGGGTGACACTGATGAACTTATTTTGAACAAAAAGATTCTTCTTGAAATAAAAGGAAGAAGAAAAGTAAACAAGAGGCAACGTGTCTACAAGTAATTTAATGGAAGCATTCTGGCTTCCATTTTATTCATTACATGTCTCACTTTAGTTCATATGGAGAGAGGAAACTTCTTATATTGCTAATTTAGTAGGTTTCCAATAAAATGGGTTAGAAAAAATTACCTTTGCAAAATTTCCACTGGAAACAGCAAGTGCGACTTTCCAGAAGGCTGGTACGTGGTGGACAAGCACAGCAGTTAACCGGCGTATATATCTTCCTCTTAGAGCATCAACTGCTTCACTAGTCACTTCTTCAGGAAGTGGATCACCAGATGGATGGGAGTTTCCAAGAGTAAGAGAGTAATCCACATCTGACTGTTGGTCATTAACAAAAACAAAGACTAGATTAATGATAAGAAGTCCAACCAACTTCAAATAAATTCCACAACCATCTGACCATTTCACACTTACAGATTGATTTATTTCTTGCTGAATTTGCCTCCACTTTGCATCAGATAGTGCTTTTTCACGTATCTCATTATGCAAATTCTCCATTTGTGCTTCATGATCTAAAGTACATTTTTCAAGCAAACCTCTTATTCTTTGATTCTGTCAGAGAGTAAACTTTAAGAACTCAGAAAACTAATTACCCACTCAAAACTATGAGGCTTTCGTTAGATAATCAACTCAATGGGAATGGGAACACAAGGAAGCAGCTACAAAGATTTGATTAGCATGCAATCTAAAGATTACTTTCAAGGAAAAACAATCAGTTTTAAGCAAAAAGATAAATACTTAAAAATCATCTATGTTATAAGCTTGACAAGAATCAACCGTGTGATACTCAATATATCTACTCAGTTAGAGACGTGTGTCGACTAAATGTGGATTACAAAGTTCTCACCTGTATATTCAGGTAGTGCCATACGGGATCTGATTCAGGTTCAAGCTCCAACAAAAGCCTCACAATATTTTCAAGCTACAAACACAGCAGATGATACTCAATCGTCAGACATAACTAAAACTAATAATAAAAATAAGAATATCATTAGTTTACCAAAAAAGGACAGGCAGAACGAAATTTACTCTTTTTTGATCTTAATCTAAATAATTTAAACAAGATTGTTGTGGACTGTATAACTTAATATACTTATATTCTATCCCAAACAGTTAATGGCTCCAAAATCATTTGTGCCTATCTACTAGAGGTTAGTTGTGAGTTCTCTCTGATGACCAACAATGTGCATTGTCTAGTATTTTGTGTGTGCTTGTTTGTGGGGGAGTTTATCGTTTCTACAAGCGTTCGGAGTGTGTGTGTGAGATAGAGAGACTGAAAGAGCTGAATTGTCTCTTCTAAGCACACTCGTAACATATAAAAAAGTATGTTAAAAGTGCTTTGTGAAGCAGTACAATAATGTTACTGAAATACAATAGATAACAAATCCATTTTTCTATTTTCACTAGGCGAAATCCTCTAGTCCGTTTTCTAGCAAAGTTTTATTCGTGTTCGAAAGACAAACACAAATGTGAAATCTTGTATACTGAAATATTTTCTAACTCGCAAAGAATATATTATTCATATTAACTTAAAAGTTAGATGCTCTTCAAACAGAACATAAGACCAATAACAAATCCTCTATCAGCATTAAATTGATGATACCGTCAAACGTAATTGCAAGATGACACAATACAAGTAAAATACAAAGAATTTTCCTCACATTTGTTAGGTCAATGTTTGGATCTTCCATGGACTTGTAAAGCATGCCTTTAAATTCTTGCATTATTTTTTCAACCTCCTCGAGAACACGTTTTAGAATTCCCACCTGAAAAATTATAAATGAAAATAGAACACTCATTCGGAGAAGGAAAATAAAAAGGAACTTCAAAAGGCAGGGGGAGTCAATCCGTACGTAATCTCAAAAATACTGCAACATATAATAGATGATAGACGTATACTAAAGACAAGTGCTTCAATAAAATTCTAAATTTTGTTCCTTGTTTTTATTTATAGCAACCTACTTCCAATAGAAAAAAAATTCCCAAAGAAGAGCTTAGAAATTGGAAGCAATCACAAACTTATGGTATAAAACTAAACCAAAAGGATTACATTGGGATGCATGCTCAGGGACATTTTGTGGAAATTATTGGATTCCCAGTTTGGCAAAATAGTTTCCTAGCTGGGCATGCAGAAGCTCAGTTCCATTTGCAGATAAAAACTTTATTTTAGAATAACATCTTAAGAAGCGGAAAGAGCTGAATACCCACTACTTCACATGCTAGAGCATTAAGGCAACAAAATCATCTTATTTGGGAGTATAAAGAAGGTTCCATTATATATTTCAAAGATATAAATCAGCCAACAAAACCAAAAAGGAAACTGATAAAATGAGAGAAGAGAGAGAAGTGGAAAAAAATTGAATATATTTCCCTTACATTGCCTGAAAGATTACGTGCGAGGGAGTGAGGCAAAGTCAACATCATTTCGCATCGCCGCCATTCAAGTAATATTAAAAATAAAACAGATTATTTTAGGACATTCTACTAGGACAAGGTGGAATCAACCACAATCCAAAAACTAAGAAAAAAGTTGACTACAATCACAGGAACCATGCCAGAATAAAATCAAACCGTAACAAAAAAAAAAAAAAAGAGAGACATAGAATGAACGAGATAACCATTTAGGATGACCATGGACTAAAACCGAGCAAGACTAAGCCTAACATTTCAGCTGCAAGCTATATAATAGAGCGTGGTCGGACCATATTGCACACGCTTAACTGAGATAGTTAAATAGGTTGCAACCAATAACATTTGCAAACTTAGCTTAGAAGGTTCCTTTGGTTGCTACCAGTAACCATAACCAAGCACTACTGCTGACAACTTTGATACTGTATCAGAGGGTTGATGTTAGGAAGGAAAAAGTACAGCAGCTGTTTCATCAACCCACTCTCAAGAACAGAAAGAAGCTGATTAACTTAATTCTTAAAAATGGTATTTGGACAGTGAAATATTATTCAAGAGGCCAGAACGCAAGGCCATTTTTAGGGGAAAGGGTAGGGGACTATAACTCAAATAAGCAACATGAGGTAAGTAATAAAATTGGTTTCAACATTGTAACATCATGTTTAGTTGATATTATGCCTAACTCAGAAGATAGAATGACATGCACTAAAGAAACCTACGTGAGAAGGCAGAACAATTGACTTCGCTTTCCTGTATTCTCTCACAGCCAAATCATATTCACCCTTGCTAATGTTTCCACGAATTGCACTGGGCAAGTTGAATAGGGTCCTGAACCTCTGAAGCATTCCTTGGACAGACCTGATCTTCTCTGCTTGTGCCTAGAAAAATATTTTGTTGGTTTCAATTAGGAGTAATCAAGGCTGATATTTTCCAAACCTATTAAACTAAAAAGTAATTCAGGATTGGAATCCTAACTACCTGTCTTTCAAATAGAGGTTCAAAAGCACGATTAGAAAGTGAACTGACACCTTGGATACAGTTAAGTAAGTGAGAAGTTCCAGAGCCTTCAGAGTCTTCCTCAATTCGTTTCAATTTTGACTCGATATCTGTAATCAACAAAATTTCATCATTGTCATTAGAACTTTCTATCATGAATGCATAAAAGTGTCAAAATCACATGTGACGATCTACAACTGACCATCAATTGTAGTTTTGCAAGAGACAAAGCAATCAAAATTTTCTTTGACCAACTGCTTCTTCTGTTGAGTTCTTCCTTTAAGATCATTCTTTAAAGAAAGAGCGCCAGCTTCCAAATCTGCTGCACTGGTATCTAGGTGTACTCGGGACAGAAAAAGCTTTGCATCGAACTTCTCTGAATAATAATTTAATTTCTCTGCAAAATCACACACACACAAAAAAAAAAAAAAAAGTTCCCTTTAGAACTCGAGTTGGCCATGGTCACCTGCAGTATACTCTTAATGCACCTTCACTCAAAGGCTGCAGTCAAGTTTCCCAGAAAAAATATGCATCAAGCATATTGCTAAAAGTCAAAATCATAACTGCTTTCCAATGTATAACGCCTTCAGTTAAAGTAATAATAGCTTTACCAAAAGGCCATACATAGCAACTACTTCCTGTAAAATTAGCTATTCATGTTACTTAATCCATGTTTTTGAACTATAGTTCACAACTTCACAGAGTAAAACATTCGACGGAATGTGAACAGTCATATAGACCTATTATCAGCAGTCATATATCTGCATAGATTATGACCTTTACAGCTTCCACAGTAAGATAAAACAAATAGATAGGGAGGAAATGTGTTATGCAATTAAGAAGATCAAACTCACAATACAGGGTAAGATGGCAATAATAGCTAGCTAAGGAGGATATGTTTATGCAATTAAGAACATTAAACTCACAATCCTCACTTATGCATCTAATAGTTCGCACAATTGTTGGAAGTATTTGCATCTGCAACCAATTCTCATCTAGCAAGAAAAAAATCAACAAAATTTTCATCACTATAACTTAGTCTTCATAGATTAAGTGATAATCCTAGACAATATATTATATGGAAGACTTCCCAGATTGGGTATGTAAATAGCGTTTTAGATTCTCTAGTATTTTGTTAAATTCTCTAATTGTTTGACGTTTCTTACCTAAATTTGATAAATTCTATAGTATTTTGTTAGATGTTTCTCACATAAATTTGATTGCTTTAAACCCTACATAAAGGGGTTTATGATTTCTAATAAGACGCACCTTTGATGTGAAATAAATTGATATTCTTTCCCTTTACATTCTCTCTTTTCTCTCCCTCTTCTTCTCTTTCATCTCTTTTCCTCTGTTCTTTTTACAATCTTGTTCTTGTTCATTAGTGTTTCATTAGTGTTAGTCATCATTAAGTCATGAATCCTTGTACACAAAAAATGGACAGCCATATCGATGTGCTGTCAAGCATACAGAGTGATGATAAGGGTAAGGTTGCAATTATAAATCATCCAGATTTTTTATACCAACACGATCCACAGAAGATCATTATATGATATCGACCAAATAAGAAGCAGGTACCAAAACAAACAGGAGGCCTGAAGAATGATCCCTCAAACATCTGGAAAATCATAGAATCACAAAAACTGCAAAAAGGAGGGGATAGTGGAACATCGACAGATTCAAAAAGCACAAATACACCAGCCATGCCCCCTTCCCACTCACCCCCCCTCCAGAAAATAGGAAAAGGGAAAGTAAAAACCAAGCACAGCCAATAAATCTTAGACACAACACACACACCACCGAATAAACAACAAGCAAAGTTATGGGGAAATTTTTTTCTATTGCTCCACTGACACATGTAAAACTTAGCACTAGCCAGGTTTTACATTACTTTTCAAGCACTTCTTTGAATCAAAAAACAAGATAAAAAATATTAGAGCTTTCCCACAAAAACTGCTAACTAGCTGTTGAACTTGTTGATTCAGATAATAGACTCTGAAAACGTTTCAGATTCACCAGATCCTTCTCCAGCACAATTGCAATGCTACTCTATAAAAGCAACCAATACCATAAACCTCTTCTCTCACCTCTAATATAGCATTCTACAGGACATGAGAAATTGAAACTTACAGCCATAAAATAGTTAACTTAATAAATTTTGATAGAGCATCCTCGGAATTGTGATATTCAAACTACCATCATTAAGATCGGAGGTAGTGGAATCCCGACCGATCAACTGCATATAGTTAGTCACCCGAAACTTGATTCCAAGTGTTTCCACCCTTAAAATCAGAAGACAGAAAATGAAGTTCTGTTGGAGGCAGAGACTTGTGGGAACCAAGGCAGACAAAAAATGAAGAGCAAAACTAGGACTATTCCGATCAACTAATAAAAGATGCTGGAAGTTGGTTAAGGTTTCCTTGAAGCCAACACAAACTTACTAGATCAACATAACGTTCTCAGAATGACAACAAAGGAATGAAACGTAATTCCAGGGATATCCTTCAGACATATCACAAGCCATACATTGACTTACACTTCTCAATATTTTTTAAGTGGCAATCAAAACTTCAATGGGGGGCATCTCGAGCACTTCTATTTTAACCAAAGTCCTTCCATTCTCACTTGATTTCTCAATAATACAAACAATGCCAAGTTATGTATCGGGATGATATTTTATACATTTACTGGATAAGGCACCCTAGCGCCATCGACCTACAATATAATTTTATTCATAGATGCAGAATGACCACATCCGAGTATGACATCTGAGTATGAAACTTTATTACCACGCAGAAATTGAATGTCGAAACTCACAGCATTTACAGAAGAATCCATTTTAGTTTCAGAAATGGGAGGAAAGATAATGAAACTTCATATAATGAAAATCAGGTTTAAGGCATCCAGTATTTCAAACAGAAGTGTGTCCGTTGACATGGTAATAAATCATTTCCTTCCAAAAAAAAAAATTTCAATAAATAAAGGAAGTGCAGCTCAAGACAACAATAGAATAAATACCTCGTGCATTCGAATCAATTGGTTCATTATCAGCCAAGGACGGAGAACTAGTTACGCTATCACTGATCAACCTAAATGTTTTGTGGTTAATTAGCCTGTGATTACACGTGAAGTAAGTTAGAAAAAATATTAAAAAAGAAGAATCAGCAGGGAAAACAACTAACGAGATAAGAGATTTACCCCAGTCCTAGTGGATCTACCCATTCCATTCCTCGGGGAAGTGATTGTATATTGCTTAGTCCCTTTTTACCCAATGCCGATGGCTTCTGCTCAGATTTTTGAGCAATCGGAACTGTTTTGCTTTCCCTCATCTCACGAACCCTCCGAGCCAGCTGTCAAAAGATTTCAATTTCAATAAAATCCAGGCATTTTCCAAGATTACAACACAGTTAAGTGACAAGTATCTGGAAAAAGTTCACCACCTATAAGTCAAGAGGAAAAAGCAGCTAAATTGTCATGCAAAAACAAGTCACTTAACTTTCACCAATACAAATGTGTACAGTAATAGCACCCAAGATGTAACCTAAAAGGAGGAGAGAGGATGCTAACATACCTCTCCATTTCCTTCATTGAAGAGATTATAGAAACCTTTCAGAGAAACATTAATCAAATTAAGGAGTGTAAGTTGACACAGATATGTATGCTAATGTCTCAAAGAAAGGGAAACTGAAGAAATCACACGGGAGATTTAAGATCAGAACGGTCAGATTCTTAGGTCTATGTTATTGAGAATTCCTCTGCCGCTCTTTCTAAGGAACTCAGAAATTACCTATGTAATTTTAAGGAGCAACTAAAATAAATTTCATTTCTTCTAGAAGCTGATAATTAAATCATTACTAACTGCAGCTGTTTTGGTGTTTGTGTCTAAGGCTAGAAGAGGATATGTTAACTGTTTTTATACTTAAAGAGTCTTACGTACTCCATTTGAGAGGATAATATCTCTCTCCAGTTTATTTCTATTTACCAGATAGATCTGTAGAGTATATAATTCCTCTATTTCTAGTTCTCCAGGCAATAAAATAAAGCTCTACATACAACAATAAAGAAGTAATCAAATACATCACCTTATCAAGCAATTCAAAAGCTCAAGATTCATTACTGAACAGAAAGACAAATATCCTTTCTATGGTTCTATTTAAATCTCAATGTGTGTCTGCCCATTGACAGATCAAATGACCATATAATCACTCCAACCGTAGTTTGTAGTTCATGGAGGTCAGAGCCGCTCATCAACCCAGCAGCAGAATCTCGTCTAATTAAGGAGGCTCTGTGCACAATATAGGCATATGTACATGATACAAGCATGCCTAGCAGCATAGGGAAACCAAACAACTAACTCGAAAGCCTGTGATTCACTTCAATGAATAATATGTATGAAACTAGCTATCAATAAAAGATACATGTATATATAGGTCCAAATAATTAAGGAAAAATAATCATCAAAATTCACTTCAATTAACATTTCAGTATCCATAATCCACTGAAATAAATAAAAAACCTCAGTTTCATCCACATGCTTCCAGCAATTGGGCTCTTCTCCATCCCACCCTTTATCATCATCCCGTCCTCTCCCGGCCCGGGTTTTCACCCCGATCCCACGATCATCCTCGTCTCCGGAAGATATACTTAGCATTTCCACCTCCGAATCATCGTCCTCTTCCACATCCCCCTTCTTCTGCTGCTGGTGAGCGATCCCTTTCTTCGGTTGCTGAACCGGGTTAGGATTTTTCACGGGGACTGGAGCCCGATTGGAAGGCGGCTGAACGTAGTTTCGGACGGGCTTGGAAGATGTTTTGGTGGGTTTTTGGTAATTAACATTGCGCTGTGCTTGCTCTTTCAGTGCCATCTGCAACAGCTCATCCTCGTCGAAATCTTCACTGTCGCTCGACATTTTGAGCTGCTGTTTATGAGTGGTTGATTATAGATAAAGGAACTGTACGTAATTCTGTGGGGTTTCCGAATTTGGATCCGATGAATAATGGTGTTACTCGGGGGTAGACGAAGAAATGATGGGAATATAGTGCGTTGCACGCACGGTATTGTTTCTGCAACTGGTATGTCTGGATGCCACGTGGAAATTTTGAAGAGGGTTGATCGGCTTTTTATGCACAATGGAAAAGTATTTTTGAATTTTTAATATCAACTATTATACAACATTGATTGACATGGAAAATATATCGTAGAAAAGAAAATGTTTTCCTTATTTTAAGGAAAATAAAAACCTACTTTCCTCAAAGAAAATATTTTTTCTTAAAAACAAGGAAAATTAGACATATTTTTAAAAGTTGAAAAATATTTTCCATGAAAAAAATAGCAAGCAAACACTTCAAAGTATAAATTTGAGTGAGAAATTAACATTTTTCATGGAAAATAAATGCAATTAAACATAGCCTAACCTTTTTTTTAACATGTTCTATGTATAAAATTTTAATCCAAAGAATAAAGATACAAATATACTTTCACTTTTTTAGGTTTAACCACACAACATCCTTGTTTGTGAAATTTGTTTAGTACTTCTGAGGTATTTGAATTACCGATCATCAATTATTAAACTCGCCTGTATTTAAAAACTTGTAGGTTTCTTTCCACAAAACTGTAATTTCATAGCATAAATATAGATTTGCTTGTTTAAAATGTAAGCTTGTGATTGTTTAGATTGCATCCTTCAAGGATGGTACTTGATTTTATAGTATTCATTTTATCGATGCATTCACATCTGGTTACACGTTCAATCTTTTTCCGGTGCACGTGATTATTTAGATATCATCCTTTATACAAATCTTCAAATTGATCAGGGCGGACCAACATGGGGTCAAGTGACCCCACAAATATTTTTTTTGGTGTTTTTTTGTTTTTTCATAAAAATCTATAGTTGTTTTGACTACTTAAATTTATATATTATGTGAAAAAAATATGTAGTTGTCATTTAAGGTCTACTTTGGTGTACTCATTACGAGATGTCAAATGAAATCGAAATATTGCATTCTTAATACATTTTTCGAAGTACTTAAGACCTAATTTTTCGCTAGTTGATGGTGCATGAAACGGTCAACCGTAACAATAATTACGACGGGTCAGAGTATGCATTTTCAAACTAATATTTTAAGAATTTCTATAATATACAAAATTTAAAAACTCGTCGACGATTGTACGTTAGTCGAATTCACAAATCGTCTATATCATCTAGACACTCGTTTCAAGAACTACATCGTAGTCATAACATATTGCTCAAAGATATATCGAAAATAGTTAAATATGCGTCAAATGTATGTCTCAAAAAGAAGCGTCTAACTCGTATTTTCTTTAAAAAATTTCAATTATTTTATTGACGTTTATTATTTTTGCATGATAATTCTCGATATAATTTACATCATTTCATTAAGAAATTTCATATGGAATATAATGTCAAAAATTTTAGGATCGTTAAGGATCGAATTACATTTGTATTAAATTTGAATGTTATTTACTTCCTGGATTAAATTTGAACTTTATTTCAATTCATTTACTTACTTTAATTTAATCTCAGCATCTATTAATGAGATGATAAACAAAAATATACAAGTAGCAAAATTCACTTGACAGTATTGATAATGATGTAGTTACACGACATTTTCAAAGTATCGAAATATGTATTAACCTATTTTCATTAATAGTGCTTTTTTTTAAAAAAAATTGCATTTTAATTTTTGACCCCTCAGCACAAAAAGATTGGGTCCACCCTCGAGATTGATTATTAAGGTATGTTTCGTACTATATTTGTCGATAAGGTTATTTAGAGTTTCAAAATTAATTAGTTATTTACAAAATCTAACATAAAATATATTGTGACATTCGTTAAATGTCAATGTTAATTAAGCCCTTGTTTGACAATTTTTGGGGCGGAAAATGAGTTTTAAATAGTGATTTTTTTGGTAATGCGTGGTTAAAAAGTAAAAAAAATATATTGAATTTACGTTTATAATATTTTATTACGAGAATGTGTTATTAAAAATGAGTTTAAGAGAAAAATAATTTTGTTTTAATAGTTGTCAATGGGGTGTGAAATCCTCCATTAATTAAAATTTAGTTGGACAAAAATTTAGGTTGTTGGAAATTTTTTCTAAAATCATCTAATATTTAGACCAACTAGTGTCCAAGAAATCTAAATGGCACATCTACGGAGCTCGTCTTAATTTTATTACAAGTTGTTGAAATTATAATACGATATAAATGAATAAGGATAAATAGAGCAATTGTGAATCTTACAAAGCATGAGATTAAAATTAAATTTTGATTTTGAACTTTAAATTATGAGATGATTATAATGAAAGGCCAACACTATCTGAATGAGTATCATGTTAGATTATAAGTTAATTTTAGCATTCAAGCGATTGTCTATAAAACTAATAATATCTTTACGGAAATATTTCATGCACCAGGTGACAATCGGTGAAATTAACTCAAAAGTTAATGATTTTCACATCACATTTTTTTATTATCTATACAATATTTTAATTTCAATAAAGGTCCCAAATATTTCTGTACTTACATTCTCAATTTTTTTCGTTACATTTTATCATTAATCATTAATTTATGAGATATCTTGATTTTGATAATGATTCGTCCCACTATTGTGCTAACATGTATTGAACTAGGTATTTTATCAAAATTTTGTATTTATTATTTTTTCTATTTAAAATATACGAGAGATGTAAACATGTTAGCAAAAGGATAAATATTTGTCAAGCTTTTTATCTTTTACTTTTGTCACGAATTTTGTTATCCCTAACGGTAATCAATTTGTAGTTTAATGAACAAAAATTGTGATGTAAATATAAGTAACCTCATAGATTCATAATTAGAGCATGTATTGTTTAAATTATAAACAAATAAAACACAAGTGACGGTAGATAATTAGGAGTATTGTGGATTTCGGAATAAAAAGTGATTTGAATGTCAATAAATAGTTTATAATATAGATAGGGTGATTAATAGTACTTTATGTACTATTATTTGATTATCTTAGCCTATGTTTGATTTGGCTCAAAATAAAAAAATTTAATATATTTTAATAAAATTTGATAAATTGTGTAGTTAACAAATTTCATAAAAAAATTTGGATCTCTTAAAATATATAATTGAAAATGAGATTGAAAAATATGGGATCAAATAACGACTTAAATGTATATATTTTTTACATTACTGTAATCCACATGTCGAGCATGAAGGTGCAACTAACATATACTCAATTTGATTTATATCAATAAAATAATTTTATAATTAAATTAAAAAAATTTGCTAATTCTTCAAAAAAAAAAAAAAAAAAAAAATCGATTTTTACAAAAAATATTTCCAAAATAATAGACTTATAAGCTAAATCCTTGTTTGGTGGCCATTTTTTTAGATATTGTTTTGAATGGTGAATTTTTGGAAATATGTTATTAAAAAATATGAAAAAAGTTTTGAATCTATGAACTATTTTTATTGATTAAATGTTTGATTCAAAATGAGTAGGTAGAAAGAATGAGAGACAAAATATGGACTAAATAATCATATATTTGGTTTTCATTAAATTAAAATTCATTTTTATCTCTTTTTTTATCGATCACATATTCTTAATAAAATAATATTACATGTAAATTTTATAATTTTTTCTTCAAAAGTACACATTTATTCAAAAAATTATTATTTCTCTCTCATTATAACTTTTGGAGTCCAAACAAGGGTTAAAAACATTTTATATTTTGTATTTTAATAATAAATAAAGCTCAGTCAGACGTGGGGGTCCATCATCACGATGATTTATTAGTGAGTGGATTTATACACAATTTGTATGTATAGCATGAATCTGAAAAAGGTTCATTGTTTATCTGAAACGCACCGTTCATCCTCTCACATTCACCACAGTTACTTCCGTATTTTCAATCTAGAAAACCCTACCGCTGTTTTTACATTACTTTGTATGTTTCGCATAGTGTACGCAGTTGTTTGATTTTTATGTTCTTGAAAAAAGTTAATTATTGTATGTACGCATCTATACAGTACTGTAAAATTGAAGTGAAGATTCACATTCAAATACTGATTGTGAGTTTCTTAAATCAAATCCAATCCTGCTGTTTAATTTCTGTTTATTTACCGAATTACAGCCCATTTTCTTGAATAATATATTGAATTCAAGAGTGAAAAGATACTGTTTGTCGGTTTCTTGTTTTAAATAAAGCCCTATTTGTAATTTCAATTCGTGTGCCAAATTATAGCCCAATTTTTTGAATTCTAGATTGATTTTTCGTTTGATTTTTCCGAACATATATAGACATAGATATATACAAATGGCGGATAACGAAGAGGATGATTTGAAGATGGCGTTAAGAATGAGTATGCAGCAGCATAAGCATCCGGAGCCGAAGAGGAGCAAATCGAGGGATGACTCTGGTGGAAGCGGACAGGTGCCGGAGGAGTCACCGGAAATGAAGAATCGGCGTATGCGGCGGGAATTAATGGCCTCCGCGGCTGAGAAGCGGATGGAGGCAGCCAAAAATGCCGCAGCAACAGTGTCCGCTCCAAAGAGTGCAGAGAGCGTGAAGGAAGTGAAAATTAGTGGTTCTGGAATAGAGGGTAAAAGTAAAAGTTTCAGTTTGGAGACATGCAAGGAGAAAAATGGAAATTCGGGTGCAGAGTTATCCACGGCAGATGCTCACCAGCTTTTTTCTATGATTTTTGGGAATGAAGTCAGCAGAAATGTACTTGCACAGTGGAGTAATCAGGGCATTAGGTAAATTTTTTGAATGGAAAATTTCAGAACTTGCTTCTCTGATATGTTTTTGAGTGACTATATGCTACTTTCATTCGATATGTGGCTGCTATTAGAATTATGGGTTATCTCAATCAAATCAAAAGTAGATATGAAGAACTTGTGAATGACTGATGACAATCTAATCAAAGGTAGAGGAACTAAGTCTCTATCGTATTTTCTGCTGTCTAATTTAGAAATATGGCCGTGAAGATTCAAGAGAACTGACTTTTGGAAACACCAACTACCCAACATCATTATCAGTCTGTTGGGAATGGCATAGAAATAATAATTATTTTTTTATCGTATCTGGTTTATATAGTGCTAGTATCTTGTTTATAGTTTGTCATTGTGTACTATGCCATTTTTCTGGAATATAAAATTGCTGTGCCCCTTAATGGAGAGCTTGTGTCTGAGCCATGAAATTTAAGAGCTGGAAGCATTTAGCATTCAAATTTATAAACTCTATAAGCTAATAACTAAAGACATGCCACATGTTGCTAAAGAAACTTCTTTTTTCCTTGGAATCGTCATGTTGGTGTTCTAACATAAGCTTTCTACTGTTCCGTGCTAATGCAAGACTAGGGAAGTTACTTATCCCTAACAGGAGTGGATTTAAAGAGTTTGTATATATAGAAATTCAATGTGGACGACATTGTGAGAGCATTCAACTTGTGATGTATATTGGATGAACATTTTAAGAGGACTTCTTAAGCTTTATATTGGGCAAATAGTGTAGAGCGAATAAGATTTTAAAATAGCAGAACTTGTAATATTATCATTTAAATTCAGAATCTTTCCGAGGTTGAGATCTTAATTCTGTTCGAAATCTCTTACATGGTGATAGCAAAATGACATACAAGGGACTGTTCAGTTGGAAAAATGAAGTTTCAAAGACCGAAACATCCTTGCGGAAACAAGATCAAATCACGATAAACTACCATCATGAAATTGAAATCATTTTAGAATAAAGAAAAATTTGCTTATCTGGATATCACATTTTCTCTATGCCATGCAGACTTTTAAGATTCTATTACTCATACCAGGTTATTTATTCATTAAACATTCATATTTCAATAAATTCTATGGTTATAGCTGTGAAAATACATGGTAGAGTCTCATAATTGAGAAATATTTTTACCGGAAACATACAGTTATTTATATGCACATGCAACATACAGGGCCCGAACATCCCCGCAAGCATATAATGGTTGATTTTGCTGTCCGCACTTCTATTATCTCGGTCTAATAAAACAAATTTCAATGCCAAAGCATTCAAAGAAATCTGGAAGCCCTAAAGCAAACTTTCCTGGTCATCAATAGCACAGCTAAGGAAGAATGGGGAAGCAACGGATTTAATTCCGCTGTTTGTGCTCCAGGTGATCTGGGATATGTAAACCCTGCTTGAGATCCTTACCAGAATCCCTTGGAAGTTCTTCTATTTTACCACTTCGTACCTCTGGCTCTCACCAATATCGATAACTTTGAAGACATATGTTAGCTTCCCTCAGCATAATCACCATAAATTGCCTCACAACACCACTTGGCAACGAACTTCTTTAATTCACAATCTTTTACTTCCACACAATAGTTGATCGCCATCTATGACAACTACCTTTCTTTCCAGTTAGCGCATTTTTTATTGTACTTGCATTTTGAGTCCTATTTTTCTTAATCCTTTTCCTAAAAGAAACCTTTGAACATTTGGCGTTCTCAGATATGTTGATATCAATGGTGACTCGTTATTTCAAAGAATCATTTCTTCAAACATCTTCTCCAATCTTGCTTTGGTTGGATATGAATATCTTTTTTGAAAAATTAAAACATTATTTGTTTCAAGTTTACAATGTATTTTCATTAAATTCTCAATAAATTTAATATTTTCCAGTATTAATAATGATTTTAAAACTCCATTTCTTATATTTGATTTTTCTTTATATGGTCCTCTTTAAGTTGTAATTGACATTTGCTATTTGATGTCAATAAGATTGATGATAAAGGCATGGTTTGAATAAGTTGACTTCTGAACAACAGCGATCACGGATTGACTATCTAAGTGGCTTTGAATTTATTATTTGCTTGAAGTCCATCCAGAAACAATTGTCTTCCTTAGCTTGTGTTTACTTCATTATACCCAAATGTAGTGCTACTATCATTTTGGAAATCAATAGTAGTAGTAGGAGGCTGTGTATGTATAGTCAGGTCTGATTTTGACACTGTGTATGGATAGTGCCTTTCTTTGTTCATAGTGAGTGTGATCGTGCATGCTCACAAAATATGTTGTTGATACAATTTACGTACAGATACATCTCTGTTATTTCTAGTTATCCATGGAATTAAATCATTAATTATACTTTTACTCGTACCTCCTCATTGCTTGTTTGTAAAATATGAGCTTGTCCATTTAGCTATTCTAAATATTGGCAATAACTCTCTTCTAGGTTTAGTCCTGATTCAGAAACATCTATGGGGCTAGTGCAGCATGAATGTGGTCCGTGCGGAGTATTAGCAGCTATACAAGTATTGCTTTGATTTCTCACTTCCAATTTAAAGTTAACTGCACAGACTTTAATACTAACTGCAAATGCCATATTTATACGTCTGCTAACATCATGTCAGCACTCTCTTGTTCTGCATCCTGAGTATTTTTAAAATGAAGAATCTTGCAGCTATACAGAAGATATCATGTGTCGTGGTTCAGTTCAATTATGATTTACTTGCCAAGTTACTCTTTCTTATTTGTCGCATCCTCTCCAATTTTATTTTAGGTCGATATTCACTACTTAAAAATGGAAATTTTACTGGAACTTAATTGTAATTTATGGCAAAATGAAACTTTCTCCCTAACTTTATTCATGCATGCACGCTGTGAAATTCTTATGGCATCATTTTTTTTAACACGTTCATTATAATAAATCACACTATATATATCTCTATTTCTTTTTGTGAATTTGAGCTGGTTTGTTTGCTTTTTCACGCTAATTTGGTGTATTCTGTTCTTCATGTTTCATAGATGTTATTTATCCGCCTAGCTTGCTGCTTAGCACATCTGTCCATCATTGCATTTTTGCATGAT
>CAIGRP010029137.1:0-15006 GCA_903798385.1 Fraxinus cuspidata | reverse complement strand
TCGTATTTTTATTGTCAAATTAATATAAATTCTACCTAATTAGTTAATTACCTAATAAGAAGAATAGATGAAAAGTGTAAAGATGAAACAAAATTAGAGGTATATTCGTTTGTATATTAGAGAGAAATAAAATAGGTTAAAAACACGATTATCGAGGGGTTGAAGGATCAACGGGAGTCGAGGGGGGCTCGGGGATAACGCCCCCGAAAGGAATTCTAATTTTCGTGTATGTGTTGAAGAGTTATGTCTGTTGAAAATAAATATATTTTTCCGTAAATGAACATTTTTTCAACAAATACAGAACACGATAAAAGCAGAAAAAATATATTTTTCTCAAAAACGTGTTGTTGCCTAACTTATAATTATAATTTTATTAATTATAAAATAAATTATTTCCATATGAACTAAAATTAAATAATGTTTTATTTTAAAACAATATTCTTTATGATAGTCTTTATAAAATAATCTTATTTTATACGTATCAATTATGTTTTAAAAAAAATTGTCCGTACAGTGCGGAGTCTACCTCTGCAGAGCTTGTGCGGCGTTATGCGGAGTTAGACTCCACACAGCATGGAGTTACTAATGCGCACTGTGCGTAGTTTTCATTCTGCACAGAAAAAAAAATTAACTATACATTTTTCAAATTCTTGATTTATTTTGTATTGTTTTGTCAAAAAATTAACATTTTATTATTCTACTTAATTAAATTTAGGTGATAACATTTGCATACATTTCACCAAAACTAAATACAATTTCACTTAATTCTAATTTAATAATTCAAAAACATTGATACAAATTACAAAAGCTTGTATTCATTTAGAAATTAATTTAATTCTAGAAAACATTCAATTCTATTATAAAAAAACACAACTTGATTCCATACATATAAGAAAAAGAAGGTCATCTCCACTTAGAAACACAACTTGATTCCATATAAAGTTATCATTTTATAAACTTACACATATTTNTTTAGAAATTAATTTAATTCTAGAAAACATTCAATTCTATTATAAAAAAACACAACTTGATTCCATACATATAAGAAAAAGAAGGTCATCTCCACTTAGAAACACAACTTGATTCCATATAAAGTTATCATTTTATAAACTTACACATATTTAATATTTCATAACAAATATTTCTAAATACTTATTGCACTGTCCAGTGCTAAATATTTAACTTCTAAAATTAATTGAAGATGAGAATGTTAATATGCAGTAGATTGTTAAAATTTAAATTTTTATTGTTAAACTTGAAGCACAGGAACATCCTGGGAATGTTGTTGCAGCAAACTTAACTTGTATTAAAACTTTCAAATAAATAAAAATACAAAAATTAAGAAATAATCAATAGTGGGAGAATAAACGTTGAGAAGAAAATTTAGATTTAAACTCTCCGCGCTGTGGGGGAAGATCGAGCAAATCTTTGGGGTTCCTTTGTAGAATGGACACCGCGACAAAGTAGAATCGGTGACGAACAATGGAAGAGTGTGACAACACGAAATTAGTTGTCGCAATTTGTGGAGAGAATCTACTACTTTTACTGCACCATAGCCTCGGAGTGAAATAAAGACTTTGGTTCCTCTTCTCTTGTTGATTTGTTTCTCCAATACAAAAGATATATGGAGAAAATATTTATAAAATATCAACTGCAACTGAACGGCTGATGAAAATATATACCGATTAGTCAACAAAGATGGCTACGTATGGAGGAAAATATCAAATGCAATCATGTCAAGTTAACAGTACAAATCATGGGGACAAAAATGAATAGTAAAAATGGAAGGAGGAAACATAATTTAGGGAATTAAAGAGGACAAATGTGAAAACTTGTGTGACAAAAATGAACGGTGTTCAAATGATTCCCTCTTTTAAGGTAATGAAGGATTATTATTATGAAATAATGTTCACTTCCTAAATAGATCATCAAGCTAATGTTTTCAATATATTTTTCTTCATAAATATAATATTAAAAGGTTAAAATTTTTTTTTTTTTTTTTTTAAAAACTTGTCAATCTAGCTCGATGAAATGCACCTTTCTTGATTTGTTGACTCATTATTCTAAAAAATATAAAGCGTAGCCAGGTATGAAGACCAAACTTTATGCTTTACAAGCCTCAGCGAGGACTACGCGTAAAAATATATTTTCTTATTTTTATTTTAAATTTTTAATCATTCTAAAAATTATTTAATAATTAAAATAATACATTCCAAACATCTAAAATTATAAAATATTATATCTACTTAATAATTCTTACAATTAATCAATTATACTAATTTCAAAGGAAAAATAAAAACTAAAGTCAAAAATTGACTTTTAAAAAAGGGAAAAAAATAATAAAGCGTGCTTATTAAGCAATAAAATTGACAGTTGATCACTTAATTTGTCCTTACCGTCAAATCGTGGTGTTTCGCCTTCACATCGTGTCTTGGCATATTTTGTAGAGCACTGGTCATTAGCATTGAGCTAATATCTCTAATAACAAAAATGCACACACTATTGTCGTACATGAACAAAATGTCTTTATTATCATATCGATCACTTGATTGTGAAGTTTTCGTAAGATGTGTTTTGTACTAACATTTGTGCCTTTGACATGAGCCTATTTTCGGTTAATATATTACAATTGACAAGTACAATTAATCATATGTAAGTTCATTGAGTACAAGCATTGTCTTCACAAGTATAATATTTATTTCCAATATCACATTAAGATTAAAATGATGTTTGATGGAAATTAAAATTAAATTAAAATTAAATTTTGATAGAAAATTTAGAAATGTGTGATTGAAAAGTTGTAAGACCTATGAAAGATGTGATTAATATTGATTATTTGACTTTGACATGAATTGAAATCATATTTTAATCCAGACTAAGCAAGGGCTAAATATATTCTTACTCCATTCTACGATAACAAAAACACTTAAAAAGGATTAAAAATTTTATAATTGAGAATCTATTTTAATATTGGAGAAAGATAGCGTGGGGTTAGTAATGCTAAATGACTTTTAAAATTTTAACAAAGTATCTTAGAGCATGTTTGCTAGGCCTAAAATAATAACTAAGATTATTCTTATTTTGAAAGTAACTTTTTAAGGACAAATATGTTTGGATAATTTATTATTCACTAAAAAAATAACTTTTAAAAGTTATTCTTACATTATACTGTATTAAAAGGTAAATTATTTTCTAACTTTCACCAATAAAAAATAATTCAATTTAAATTCAATGTTTATTTATAAGTCAATTTACTCAAACTAATTAAGCTTAGCCAAACATGCACTACCCCTACTCCCCTACCCCCAACACCAACAAGGCAACAACAGAGAGAAGCATTTTTCATCTCTCTCGTTAACCACTGCTCCCTTACAATTCTATATAGACTGTCGTTATATGTATAGCTTTTGTCTGTATATATCACTCCTAACCCTAGCCCGACCCCATTTCCGTCTGCATTCTTTATCATTTCTCGCAAAACTAAGAAAAATCAACCGACTGGGTTTCAATTTCAAGACCTTTTTAACCATTCAAGTTCCTCTTTCAAGCAGCAAGTTCATAAATTTATGCAAAAAATTAGTCTGGGCAATTTTTTATGTTTTGATATACCCGATTTTGAAGATATTTAATTTTAACTAAATTTTTGGGGTTCTTTTTTCATGATTTTTTAGGTGGCTAGAATTGGTATGCATTTGTTAACGTATGAAGATGGAAATATGGATATAGATATACCACATGTAGAGAAATTAGTTAGAGACAGACCAGGGATATGGATGAAATTGAGGGAGGGACCTGTTATTGGGTAAACATGCCCCCAGAGCTATTGAGGGAAGTGTTGATGAAGATAGAGGATTCTGAATCCAGTTGGCCCGCGAGAAAACACGTAGTGGCGTGTGCAGGTGTGTGTAAAAGCTGGAGGGAGATAATTAAGGAGTTGGTCAAAACCCTTGAGGTTTCTGGAAAGATCACTTTTCCTATATCCATTAAGCAGGTACAGTTTCCCAAGACTTAGCTGTAAATATTTTTTATACTTGTTTCATTTTAGTATTTGGTCAAATTTTGTTGATTGTTATGTGTGGATAATTGTTTTGGGTAGTTTTTGATTTGTTGGCTTCGTGTAAGTATGAATTATGGTTTGGGATAATGTGATAATTAGACAAGTTTAATGTGCATTGTTTTTTATATGAATTAATAATCATGAGTGCATGTAGAGACCCTCTATGGAGTTGTCTATTTAGGGTGACTGGTCTCCTGATAAGTCTAGGGCTGTTTCTTGATGCCCATAAGTGCGAAATCAAACCTTTTTTAGGAAAGGTGAATTAAGCTTTTCTAATTTTGTGATTCTATAAAGTTGCATAGTCTTCTATGGGGAAAAGAAACATAGAAATAAAGGAATGGGTATAGTAGTGTTGATTTTGACCACTTTATTTTATATTTAACCAAGAATTTAGTTCAAAAAACAGTGTGATCATATGGAGAATTTTTGAACTTTCTAAAGCTAGTTACACGAAATTTTTTATGCTGTCAAGTTTCGACTTAACTTTTATAGAGCTAGATTGATGATCATACAAGGAGAGAATTTCTGGTAGACTAGTGTCATCTATGTTTAGTCTGGTTGGTGATATTAATTTTGCAATAATGTTCAATTGACCTCAAATTACATTGATTGTCAGTTTAGATGATAGATTTAAAGAAAGAATGTGCTGAGCATGATTATGAATTTTCACAGTTCTTCAATTTGTTCCTGAACATTTCAAACTGTTATTTTATGGAGAAGATTGATAATCATAAAAGCAAGTCATTTAATGAAGTTTGAGCTTTGCTATACGTACACGGGAGTGTCAACTCTCCCGTGTACACGCCCCCCTCACATGGGGGGGCCGGGCCCCCCCCCCCCCCCCCCCCCTCCTCTTGTGAGGGGAATGTACACGGGAGTGTCCCCGTGTACATTTAGCATTTTTCATGAAGTTTTCCAGTTGCATTATTGGTTTGGGGTTCAATTCTTTAGCACTGGAGCATAAAATTCCCTTTTAAATTTGTTAGTTTCTTGTCTTTTTTTTGTGCCTTTTGTATCAAGTCAGTAATTTTATATATCCTTTTTGGTGACATAGATGGCAATTTTTTTGTCTCTATATATGGATTTGACGGCTAAGCTTTTGAATTCTCAGCCAATCAGTTTGTAGTTTCAGAAAATTAAATAGGTCCACATAATGGTGACTGCCAAGTCCAATTTTAATTGTGCGCAACCTTTTGCGATGAAGAGATTCTTTTAGTGACTTTAAGGGCAAGTCAACATCTATAAGTTGTACGAATATCAACGCTGACATTCACTGGTTTTCTTGAACCAGCTATACCTTTAATAAAAGTTATTCTAAGTTGACATTCTTCAATTTGTGTCTGTTCTCCATGTTATGCAATGCACTTGTATTTATTAGCGACAACATGCCAAGAATAACTTTTATTTTTTTGCCCTTCCTCAATTAATATTTTACTTTGGGAACACGAGACAAATTATCTTCTTTTATCAAATGTGTTTAGTAACTTATATATTATTCGAAACATTTTTCTGCTTTGCAGCCAGGTCCAAGAGAATCTCTTATCCAATGTTTTGTAAAACGGAATCGCGCTACACAAATGCATTATCTTTACCTCAGCTTAAGTCAAGGTTTGCGCTGTAGTGTCCCAACTACCTCTGGCTTAGCTAGACTATTCTTGTATGTACTGTCTACTGCTCATCACTCTTTGCCAGATACCTTCATAGTATTTCTTGGCGAAAGGATTCGGAGACAGCGTCTTGTTTTCTCTTGACATCCATTCTTCTCTTTGTGGCAGCGCTGGCTGGTGATGGCAAGTTTCTTCTAGCTGCTCGTAGGTTTAGGCGCCCTGCATTCACAGAGTACGTGATCTCTCTACATCCTGACCATATGTTCAGGGCAAGTGGCTCTTATATGGGAAAATTAAGGTGTGTCTTCAACTTTTAGCTTGTTGAATGATACTTTGCATTTCCAGAAGAGAATAACAGCAGCCTTTTATGTCAGTAGATCTAATTTTCTGGGAAATAAGTTTGTTGTATATGATGCTCTGCCTCCCCATGCTGGGGCTAAAATTCTCCAAACTCGCTCCCCTCAGATGGTTGGCTTAAAACAAATATCTCCAAGAGTTCCTACTGGCAACTATCCAGTAGCCCAGATCACGTATGAGTTGAATGTGCTGGGAGCCAGGTAAGAATGGGATTCATGCTGTTCTTGTAGTCTTATTCAATCAACAGATATAGGCAAAAATTTAAACAGAAAATGCTCGACCTTAATTGAAACAGTACCCTTAAAAGAGTAAAATGAGTCACAAAGTTATATGTTTAACAAATGCCCATGGTATTTCCCATGCGATAAAATCATAAAATAATTATGTACCAATAAATTATGCCACATTCAGGAGTCCAAGAAGAATGCGTTGTATCATGGATTCAATTCCCGCTTCTGCCATTAAACCTGGAGGTGTGGCTCCCATACAGCTCGATTTCCGTTTTGGCAATGCCAATTCCTTCCCAGCGATCCCCCTTTTTTGGTCGAAGTCAAACGGATTGGATAAATCCCTGTCTGCACCTCTGAATAGCCAAAGAGAGGCATCGCTTGTTTTGAGAAACGAGGCTCCAAGATGGAACCAGCAGCTCCATTGCTGGTGTTTGAACTTTCATGGACGGGTGACAGTTGCATCAGTGAAGAACTTTCAGTTGGTGGCTTCTCCGGAGAATGGTCTGGTTAGGGCAGAAAACGAAAAGATCTTCCTTCAGTTTGGGAAAGTCGGGAAAGATGTGTTCACCATGGACTTCTGCTATCCACTGTCAGCATTCCAGGCATTTGCCATCTCTCTTAGCAGCTTTGATACTAAAAGTACTCATGAATGATACACATTGAGTGGTATAAATCTAATTCCTATTGTTCTACCTTAATTACCTTGTGCATGCAATATTATCCCTAATCAGTCAAAAATATGACGTTTTATAAGTTGTCATCTCGCCTTGTCGTTTTTCTATTTTTGCAACTGTTGCTCTGTCCATGCTCCTATTATCTCTCTGCGGCACTTTCTTCAAATTCACGTTCCTACACACGAGTTTACATTCACTATTTCATATATCAAAATAACTGCACGTTTCAGATTTTAGTCGCCTGTTTTTTGGAACTTTGGCAAACCATGGATAATTACATCAGTTTTGATTGGTTTGATGATCATACGTTTTAATTAAAGATATTCTGCCCACCATGCCCTCTGCTACTAACTACACGTTTCTTAATTTCCAGGGAAGTGATTGTATTGTGAATGCTGAACGAATAAGGTGCAAAGAGGCTAGTCTCATCTCTTTTTTACTTCTCTATGTTTCCATCTTTCAACTTTTAGGAAAAATATTTAAAAGTCTAGAAATGTCTAGTTTTTCTGTCCTATTTTCCTTTGTGTGCATACTTTTTTATTTTGAAAATAATCTTTTGTTGCTGTTGTGAATATTTCACATTTTCCTGCTTCTTGCAGTAAAGGGTTATATCACTTTTCCACCTACCACATTCTATCAAAGTTTCAAGGGAAAACTGTATATTAGTCCCCAACAGACGGACCTTGTTGCAATATAGTCACCGACTTTTTTTTCTTGGGTGCTAATGGTGCAATTTTCCGTACTTTAACGGCTTGCCTCATTCCTTTTCCCTTTTTTTTTTTTGCACATTTTGCTCCGAGTTCGTGCAGTCTGATACACGACCCTCGTAAGTACCGATACAAATTCTTTTGTGTTGCACATACGTTTTAAGTATTAATAGATAAAATCTCGCATCAAATAAAGATGAAAACATAGATCAATTTATAAGAGTTTGAGCTACTCTTATTAATAACGTTGACCTTTTAAGATGAAATCACATGTCTTAACACGATATCAAAGTTCGTTAAACTCTAACGAGCAATTTGATTGGATTAAAACTCAAAAAAATTGAGTACGTGGATTTCAAGATTGCTTTGCTCAAATGAGCAACCATTTTGAGGGGCATATTAAGAGATAAAATTTCATATCGAATAAAATGAAAACATAGATCAATTTATAAGAGTTTTGGTCACTCCTCTTAATAAAGTTGACATTTTAAGATTGAACTCTAAATCTTGACATTGAGCGCCAAAATTCAAATTCATAAACTTGGAAGACGTGAAATCTTACATGGTATATGCTAGTTTACCATGTGTATGCAGTTTAGTTTCCTCTTAAGCCCTTGTTTGACACATTTTATAAAAATACATTCTTTTAAAATTCATTTTCAATCACACATTATTTAATAAAATAATATTTTTCATTACATCAATATCTTTTATTTTTACTTTTTAATAACACATTTCTCATCATATCACTATTTAAAATATATTCTTTTCTGAATAATATCCATCAAATCCAATTGACCATTCCAAACAAGTCATTAACACTATCCATTTTTGTTGTTGGGCCATATAGGATGGGTCATGGGCTCAAGTTTGAGTTTTTGGCTGGCTGGACCTATACTTAAGGTTGGACAAACTCCCAAATCGGATTCGAACTGAATTGAACCGAATCGAGTGGTTCTTTTTAAGTTAAATACTCGAACGTGTATCTGAATAGAGAATCGACGGATTTGATTCGATTCTCGATTTTAGACCAAGAACCGAAGAATCGAATTTCCCTAAATTTTTTAATTTGTTATCTTAAATAAGTCAAATTATTTTATTTTTTAAAATAAATTGCTAACTAATTGATTTAGTCCAAAACTAAAATATGATTTTATTATTTCTAATTTTCAGCCAAGTCCAACTTAATCAAATTGACCTAAGTTTTACCAAAATCTCTTATTCTACCGTAGTGTCATTTCTACCGTTCGATTATTGTGAACTAGTCATCTTCCTCTTCCTATGATTTTAACAGTCAAATCTACGAAGAACTCAACAAATAGAGGTGCAAAAAATATCACGAGATTGGATACGTTATTTTATAAAAGTTAAGATTGAATATGTCATAGTCGAATTAATGTAGCGTTGTTGTAATATAAAAAAAATTAATTATTGTATGGAATTTCAGAACCGAATAGAACAGAACCGAATGGAATTGAACCCGAATGGTTCCATTATTAAATTTAGACTCGACAGTTCCATTTACTAAATATCCGAAAATTTTGGGTTTGGTTCTGTTCGAATTGGACCATGCCCACTCCTACCTATACTAGGCTTTGTGCCGGGGATTTTACCTTTGATCCCAGCTCAGTAGACATTCGTGAAAAGTAAAATTTGAGTAGGTTTTATTCATTCTGCATATACACCCTTGTTAGTTGATAACAAATTGAAGACTTTAGTACATAACTTTTTTTTTTATTATTATTTAAAATTGACATAAAGAAGAAACAAGATAAAGGAATAATACTACTTGCATATAAATGAGTTACATAATGATTTGCATTAGATGATGTGTCAAAAAAATGGGAAAGATTTATTATTTACTTATTTTTTATTTGTTACACATAAGAGAGTTACATAATGATTTACATATAGATGATGTGTCAAAAAAATGAGGAAGTTCTATTATTTATTTATTTTTTATTTGGTTAAAGAAATTCTGATATAATCATATCTCACCATATCATGCGTTATGTAAATCATTATGTAAATCGTTATGTATATGTAGTACAGTCGAAAATAAAAATGAAGAAGAAACATTAAATAAGGTAGAATAATGATATTTGTACACAAGTAGTTTATATAATGTGAAAAAAAGGGTAAGGAATTTTTATTTTATTTTTTTTCGATTGTGTTATATGTACATAATGATTTGAATAATGGTTTATATATGACTGACTTAGGATTTCTTCAACCAAATAGTAAAAAAAGAACAATATTATTTGTACATAATGAAATTAAGTAATATTTTACATACGTGAAGTATCAAAAAAATAGTGGGGAAGCTGGTTTTTTTTTTTTTTAATTATGAGCCAATCATATTTCATTATATCATGTGTATGTAAATCATTATGTGAATTTATTATACACGTTTAGCACAACCAAATAAGGTATTGGTATTAGTTTATTAGATATTATCATTATCATTCGGACAATTAGACATCGAACTAGTAAATGATCCAATGGCAAGAGTGGAGCTTTGCCAATCAAGTAATATCCCTCGGAGTCAAGTGTATTAGATATGTATGAAGAAGTCGGATTCTTCTTCTCTTCTTTTTTCGAAGTCATCAATGATTTGAATTATAGACCTGAATTGTGAAGTAAATAATTATACTTATAGACCAACAAATTGGTCTTTTTTTTTTGTTTAAATTCTCTCGCATACACACCAATAGAAGTTCACAACTTGCTATTTGAGATGGTTAGCCGGGGTGCGATTGTCTCACATTATGGGTGCATCAATAGGAAAATTAGCTTTTAATGATAATAATCTTATGACTATCAGTTCATGCCAGACTTGATTATTAGTATATCGACACGTCCAACATGAATTAATCCATTATCTTCTTTCAACCTTTAAGCGAAATGTGGCATCTAATTATTTATTGTACCTACTTCCAAATAAACAAACTGTCCAATCTACCTAAAGAACACGTCTTGGTTTTTTCGACTGAATATACTCGATGATGAAATAGATAAACCGTTCTCATCCATATATTCTTCTATTTTTAATATAATACAATAACTACAAGCAGTATATATCTTGCCCACAGACGGGGAAAAGCTAACTACAAATCGGGTGGACTTTACAATACTAGACAATATTAAAGAAGAAAAAGATCTCGACCCTGTCGAATGCTGCGTATGCCGGTTGTGAATTACTAGGATTACAGATCTGGTAATATAGATACACTGGGTCGAATTCATCCATTAGCATATAATTGCTTAAGCAACTTGCCTGTGGCGATTCATATCAGGGAGAGAGTCAGCAGTTTCCTCATCTTTCTGTGGCAAATCATCCGAGTGCAGATTTAACTGTTTCAAGTTCCGGACGAATTGAGTAAATGAAGGGAAATGATCAGGAGAAAAGAAATAAGCTCCCATTCTTTGATACGTAAACAAGTCGACTGCATTTTCATCCAACAAGTTCTTTTTTATTTGTTCAATAGCTTTAGGACCACCTGAAATCAGAGAGTTTTGGCCCGAGACTTCTACTCCGTGCTTTCTGCAAGACGACATTATTTGTGCAAGCAATAATTCTGGGCTCGACCGGGATTCATTTGGCTGGTGATCATCCGATAGGTCCATTCCAGGAAGTATAATATTGCACGAATTTCTCGAGAAAGTTTCAGCAATTGCCTCATAACCGTCTCTATTGACTGTGTTATAGACTCCAGCAGTTAACTCTGAAGGGTGGGATCGGGTTCTATACCATGAATACGTCAGAGGGACTTTACCAGACAGAGAAACAGAGACGTCCTTAAATGTTTCAGCAGCATGTGACAAAATCCGATCACCATGAGATACTAGCTGGCCTGAGTACCAAGAAAGGAAGAAATCTCCATATGGGGTATCCCAAGATCCTCCGTCCACAAAAAAGCCATTCGAGACTGGTGACTGGTCATAGCCGGGGGTGTCATGCGGGCCGCCTAATCCCCATAGAGGATTCCCAAGTGTTTCTGCATGCTGCTTAAGATTGCTTAGCATGTTCTTGTCATAGCACTGAAATTCTCCAGCTCCAAGTTGACTACTGTCATTGGCTGATTGCCGTTGAGATGGATACCTAAGCTCGCCATCCGGTCCAAGACCAATTGATATGCCCTGTTACAAGAAGGAGATGTATGGTTACGAGAAGTGTGATGAGAACTTGGTTTATTAAGATTAAGCCTATTCATGTGATTTCAGTTGATCTTTAACTTGTTACTGACGTAGTCTTCGTTAAGTTCAGCTAGTGCAGGTTACCCAAGTTTGTATTTTATTTCAGTGTTAAAAACTTCATCGCCAAAGTGATTCCCACTAGAAAATGGATAACAAAAATTCCAGATAACGTACCGTGATTGTGGACCCCATGAAAGCCGAGAACGATGACTTGAAGCTCTCACAGAACCCCGTGTATGCTTCAATCGGTGTCTTTCCATCTAGAACAGGAAGATCATCCACAGCCAAGGATAGACAGTCTTTATAAGGCTGTCCAGATCGATCAGCAAAGTAAATATCTGGTCGGGATTCGCCAATACGGGAAACCCATTCAGGAAGTTGGATTTTGGGTTCATTGGACGCATGAAAACACAGTGATATGTGAAGCTTAAGACCCATTTTCCGGACCATTTCTGCAAGAGCTAGGTAGCATGTCCAGTCATATTTCCCCATTGCTTGCTTCTCAGCTATTCCCCACCAAACAGGGAGCTCCACACCATCTACCCCCAATAACTTCAAAGCCTTCAGTCCAACAGCAATTGCTCGTGCGTTGTTTATTGTACCAGAGTTGGAGACAGTATCAAGCGGCAGCCCAACGTATAATTTTACACCATCAATCTGCAAGCACATTTATAGAAGAAATGCATTAACGATTATTCTCATTTAAATTTGAATTCAGTCGAAAACAATGAAAAAGTAATCGTATTGGTTACTCGGATTATGTCGTAAAAAGCCATAGCATTCAGAAACAAAGCAAAGACCTATCTCGATCATATAGTATTGAACCAGACTACAAGAAACAATGATTCAACATTTTTCCTTCCTTAATCTTATATAGGTTCAATCCAAACTACCAAGCATGCCATAAGAAGTTGCTAGGGACGTGTTACTTCTGAAACATTTTCTTTGTAGTTAACAAATTGGCTCTGGTTATTTGTTCCTATGAAGGTAAAACAGTAAATAATCTTAGAAAAATGCTAAAACTGTAGCAAATACCTCAATTTCCACGACGCTCTCCACGAGATTATCGTAAATCCTACCAACCACAGTCCAAATTTCAAAACTTATTTTATTTTTAAATTTTTTGAAAAACACAGTGTATGACATTGCTTAAAAGCACTTTTTTAGACTAAAGCCAAAAAGATCTTTCTTTTGAACCAGGCAAATATGCTTCTAGCATCTCTTATATGACATCAAACAAAAACAAACATAACAGAAAATAATCGAACAAGACACAATAATTTAATCCTAAATTACTCGTATTGCATAAGACAAAATAATCAATAATGAACAAAACCTAAACAGGAAGTAAAAAACAAAATAAATTGAAGAATTAGAAAACTTACGGGCCTTGTTATTGTAATTTTTGAAGCTTTCTCAGAAATTACAGCAGCTTCAGCTCGAACATTGAAGGCTTTAAGGGTGACACCAGAGGAAGATTTCGCATGCCACACCATGTTTTGACCTTGATAAAAATTGCATGTTTTTGGATTATTTTTTGGATTATAGATCTTAGGATTCAAGCTCTTGCTAACACTACAGAACCCAACATTAATTTTTCCGAAATTCACCTGCGAGTTTCCAATCACTGAAATCTCCATGTATTCTGTATGAATTTGAAAACCCAGGGGGAAAAAAAATGAAAATTGTTTACGATCAAGGATTGGTAATCAACAACCAAAAAGACGGATCTATGTCCGAATTTAAGCCTCAAGTTTTTCAAGAATACTGAATAAACTTGGGGGATAGCAAAAGGGCGTTTTGAATTTGTGAAAAGTGAGTGAAAAATGAGATAATTTGCGGTTCAATTCGTAGATTTATATAGAAAATTAGGATAATTTGTGGTTGTAACAGGAAAGAAATCGAATTTAATTGGAGGGCTAGTTTTTGAAGAAATGCTACAATTGGACACGTGTTATTCTGACAAACACTGACGCACACATTTGACAATATTTTAGAATAAAGCTAAATGCACATAAATTAATTTTACAGAATTTTTACCTACCTCACATTGATAGACCCCATGCGGGACCATGATAATAAAAAATGGCCAAAAAAATCACACGCACCCACTCCCCTATTGTGAGGTATCAATGGGGGTTCACACCCTGTATCCCAAGCAGTGCTCATGGCCATTTTTTATTATCATGGATCCCGCGTGAGGTTCACCAATGTGAGGTAGGTAAAAATTCTATAAAATTAATTTACGTACATTTAGCTTTATTCATATTTTAAAGGGCTTTGATTGTACACTCAATTTACATGTTTTAGTTGACACTTGTATAGTTGTCAAGTAATAATTGGATAAAAAATTATTTAAAACTTACCATTTCGAGATGGTCGAGTTGGTGGAGCAGGTGAATGCGGAGACCGAATGTCACGAGTTCGAATCCTCTGCCAACACTTCCTCGATCGAGTTCGTCACACCGGGCTTGCCTAGTGCGGTTTATCTCTTATGTGTGGTTTACGAGCTACAGCACATGGAACGAAGTTTACCCAGTGCACACTCACGAGCAACGGCTGCGGGTCCCTACATAAAAAAAATTTATTTAAAAAACTGTTATTTTAGAATAAAGCTAAATGCACGTAAATTAATTTTATAGAATTTTTACCCACCTCACATTGGTGGACCCCATACGGGACCATGATAATAAAAAATTGCCAAAAAAATCCCACCCCAGCCCCCTATTGTGAGGTATCGGTGGGGGTTCACACCCTGTACCCCAAACAGTGCTCATGGCCATTTTTTATTATCGTGGGTCCCGCGTGGGATCCACCAATGTGAGGTGGTAAAAATTCTATAAAATATTTTAAACGGCTTTGATTGTACACTCAATTTACATGCTTTAGTTGACACTTGTATAGTTGTCAAGTAATAATTGGATAAAAAATTATTTAAAACTTACCCTTTCGGGGTGGTCGAGTTGGTGGAGCAGGTGAATGCGGAGACAGAATGTCACGAGTTCGAATCCTCTGCCGACACTTCCTCGATCGAGTTCGTCACACCGGACTTGCCTAGTGCGGTTTATCTTTCATGTGTGGTTTACGGGCTACAGCACATGGAGCAAAGTTTACTCAGTGCGCACTCACGAGTAGCGACTGCGGATCCCTACATAAAAAAAAAATTATTTAAAAAAA
>CAIGRP010029133.1:0-21952 GCA_903798385.1 Fraxinus cuspidata | reverse complement strand
TCAACATGGAATTTCAATGCCTTTACAAAAATGGTAGCCTATTTTGCTTTGTTATATAAGTAAAAGAAATATAAATATATATATATATATATATATATATATATTGAATAATCAGTTTTTCAAAATTAGAAAATAAATACGTTTTTTATTTTTTATTTTTGAAAACAAATTTTCGAAATGATAAAAAGAACGCGTTTTCAGCAATCTCAAAATGGACACTTAAAAATAAAACCCAAAATGAATTTAAAATTAAAAACTGAAAACTAAAATACGAAGAGAATAACCCTTAAATATTTAATGTTCGAGAATTTGGGAATGGATTTTGTTTTGGAAAGTTTGGGAGTTAAATGTTTAGGGTTTTGGTTTTAATTGGAGGAAGTCTAATTTATTGAAAATACGGAGGTCATATTTTGTGATGACGTGGATCTTATGTGTCACTCAACTTTGACGGAGTTAAGTGACCAGCTTATTATTTTGTTTGCCCCGTGAATATCTTTTTAATTGCCATCGAACCGAAGAGTAATGGACATAAATGGAGTAAAGTTCAGTGGTTAATACGATAATTTTGGAAGTTCGGTGAGTAAGTCGTGACATGGTTCAAAGTTCAATAGTTATTGAAACAATTAACTCGATCATAGCTTTTTAATTTTTATTAAACGAATCCTCTCTACAAATTCATCAGCAATACATGTCGTTTTTCTTTTTCTTTTAATTTTGATTTTTGTTCATTAGTAATTAAAGTAACTGGTTTTTGTTGTGGGTTTTATATTAAAATTCTTGAATCGTAATGTAGTTTAATTTACATGCCATAGATGTATCAAGAATTCAAGCTTTCTTGTCACAAGAAGATTAATTGTGTGAATAGAAAATAATTTAAGTTACAAAGAGTTATTGATGGATTTGTCAAGATCGCGTAAGAATTCAGTTATTAAATAAATATATTTAGCCAAAGATTTGTTTCACAGCTTTCAAAATAATTTCTAACATTAATTTAACATGAAATTAAACATATTGTTTGGCAAGTAGCTTACACTGCAACATTTTATAAATTTAAATATATCATTCCGGTTGATAATACTATAAAATAAAATTGAGCGACTGTTTGTTAGCGATTTTTCACCTCATTTTTAGAAGAATTGTTATCGTTTCTAGGCCCCCACACTTTTTTTTTTTACTTTTATCACACAACTTTCGTTTTGCAACGGTTATATTTCTTCTAATAATGAGTAAAATTGACGTCCAAACGTAAGCTGAATTTCATCTAAATATAACATAATAGCATTCATTAAAAGTCCAAGCCCAAAATGCTTCCCTTTATATTTTACGCTCCCATTTCTTCTATCCTAATTTCCTTCTTTCATCAAATCGCTTCTCTTTGTCCTATTTTTTTTCAGCAAATCACTCCCCAGCCCTCATCACCAAAAGATCCATCTCCAAAAATTTCATCCCTTCCCTGCTGATTCTATCTTGTAAATGTTCTGCAGATTTCTTTTTTCAGTTGTGAAATTTAGGAAAAAAATTTAGCATCGACGGCGGCTGTTCACTGACTGAATATTCCAATAATGGACTACTGCAGCAGTTTTACCTTCGCTCTCGAGGTCTCCAACGTGGATAGATAGAATTCACTTCAACATCAACATTAACTTTAAAAATCCATTCAAATTCAGCTGCCTCAAAAAAATCCCACAAATAAATGGAGCAGACTTTCATCATGACCAAGCCTGATAGTGTTCAAAAAGGCTTGGCAAGTTTTTGTCATCCACTTCTATTTGGATTTGGAAATGAATGAGTTTGACAAGTTTTTGTTCCAAGCTGCGTTTTTTTCCCGGTTTATGATATATATTTATTAAAATAACTTTTAAATGTCAAAATATGTGCCAAAAAACGTGTTCAACTCATGCAGTCCAAACAAGGTAAGCCAATCAGTCAGGACTGATAGGGTGCTACAGGTTAACAAATTATCTGACTGCGATTTTTTAGGATTCCCAAATCCGAAACAAGATGCAATATTTACCTACCTTATAACAACATATACAAGTACATATACTTACAATCTTGAATATGTTTGATTGATTAAATAATTAAAAGAATGAAATATTATTTTAACGAATAAAAAATTTCTTTAATTTAATTATTGACCATATCAAACATATTTTATAATATATAGAAATATATATATATTTATCTTATTGGACTTGTTTGATTGGTCAAATAATTAAAAGAAGTAAATATTGTTCAAATTGAAACTTCTTTTAGTTTAATTATTGATCATATTAAACATATTTTATATTATTCTGATTATGCAAAACTTCCATATTTTAGGTAATACACACTCATGCATTGGAGGGGTTTTTACTTGAGTAAAGAAAATTATTAAGGGATGAACGAAGCTTTTGAGAAAAATTTGTCTAGCGGACCAGCAGCAGCAAGTTCTGAAATCTTATGACCATCTCCAGTGAGTTCTGAAATCTTATGACCATCTCCAGTGAGTTCTGACCGACTGATATTCCAGTGAAATATCTTAAAGCAAAACTCGTGTTTTTCAACTGTAATTAAAGAGAACACACCTGTGTGTGAATGATATAATCATACTCAAAGATCAAGCTACTTGGCGCGAGCTAAGATTGGTGAATCTTAATTCAAGTGGTTGTTTTGACCGAATGCAATAGTGAAGTGGCGATAAAGTCAAGATCGAACGGTTTGATTCCACTTCTCCAACAAGTCAAAAGGAATAAGAAAATGATGATTTGTTTTTTATTTGCTTTTGATTGTTTTAGTTAGTTTTACAAAATTACTAAACCAAAACTATTGTATTTTTTATTCTTTGATAGTAGATTATTTTTTCTCGTGGCATGGGGACCTTTGATGCTTCCCTCAAGTTATATATGATATATATTTTTATTTAATTCCACAATAAATTATAGCTTATATAACAAATCTGTTAAGTTGTCTCAGTCATGACTGTGCGTAAAACTATTGTAGGAAGTTCTAACGGATTAGCGTATTGTGATTGAAACGAATAATTGAGATAAATTGGTTTATTTACTAGCTTTTAGTACTTGTCGGTGAGATCCTTGGCATATTTGAGAAGAAAGGTTTCTCCCTGAAAGGTACTCTGAAATTATGGCTTTTTTTAATCTATTACGGTTATAGATAAAGATTGGGTTATACGTGTCTGTTCAGAGTGAAGGAGAATAACGCTACTAGATATTTATTGGCAACATTATTTAAAAAAACTTGATTTATTTTCTACTCATGATTTCCACAGTTATGAATTTCTTTGAATACATGTTTGAAGTGAACAGTGACTTCAGAAAAGGAAAATGATAAAGTTGGTCAGCAGAAATCTAAACACACTCACGATGGCGGTGGAGGTATGTACCTTACTCCAATACATCTAATGGTGCGTGTATCTAAGATTTAATTGAAATGTATGCATTCAATTCAGTTTTAGAGAGCTCAATTTCTAATCTTCAAATATTTATACAATGCTATGTAAATTTAGCTTTGTATCTCTTGTTTATTCTTTCTTGATTCATGTTCACTATTACATTTAATGGACGAATTTCTCAATTTGTTAATCTAGCATTCTGTTATCTATATTACTGAATTATAATTAAGAACTAAATTTGGTACTCATTTGCCTTCGTGGCCTGAGGTTGAATAACTCCATGGATAATACTTACATATAATTGGTAATTTTTGTTCCCCATCCTTGTTCTCTTTGTGGTCTGTTAATTCTCGTAGAAAGCAATACTGATGCATGCCCTATTTAGCTGTGTCGTAGAATTGAATCTAAAATTTTATATAGGTCGTTAATAATTTCTTGGTCATTTTTATCCAATCTTTCAATTCTATGGAATGAAACCTAAATATCTACATATAAGAACAATTTAGGCAAATGAAGTTGCTTTATTTACTTCCTCAAGTTGCTGAGTGTTACGCCTCGCCTCCGAGGCTCAAATCAAAATGCATGTAGCAATCCACGTAGGCAGGAAAGTCAACAAACACCTAACTAGTCAAATGTAAAGGAATCATATGGATGACCGAAACCCTTATGCTGGAGCATTGCCTAAACGGCCGAAGTGTATAAATCCGAGGCCCCTACACAAAGAAATCAAAGAAACCGAGGTTCTTCACCCAAAAGACCAATATAAATCCTCCTCCAATCGAGGCTCTCATTTCACCATAAGCTCATGAATCTAAAGTTCTCTTTTGCAAGGTCCTTGGGCAATCTTTGGAAATGATTGATGTAATGTTTATAATTAAGAGTGTTAGGTGTGTCAGCTTATTATATAGGACGGTTGATCCATTGTGACCACGTAGTTCTGATTTAACGGACACCACGTCGGCCAAAGCACTATAAATAGAACCTTTTTATAACTGAAAAAGGGTTGGATCCTGGGATTTTAAACTCTTAAAATCTCGATAATAAATGATCTTGCAAAATTTCATACACGTCATCTAGTTTTGCACCTCACATATGTTTTACTTGGATCTTTTACTTAGTTTTCATTAGCATTCGATTAGTGATTGTTGTTACCGCAATTAACCTTATTTCACCTATCAAAGCTCGAACACTTTTGTCTCCCAATGTAGAGCATCTCCCGCGTTCACGCTAGTTTCTCTATAAACTGGTTTTCTAGTCAAAACGCGCCGAAATGCTTGAGTTGGCGGGAGTGGGCCTGGCATCTGTTGTCCACATAAGCGTCGTGTTTTTTCGGGGTCAACAGATTTGCACCATTTGTGGAAATATAGTACATTTAAACCACGAAAATCTTGTGGGAGGAAGCCAGTTGTAAGCAAATTGAAAAGAATTTTCCAACCCTTGAAAAATGAGTGTTCTTGAAGAAAGAACCGTTAGAAAATCCAAAGAAAAGGAAATGGTTCGGTTCGAGATCAATTTGATCCTTGAAAAAAGAGAGCATCAAGCCAAGAAAGAGCTTCTTGGCATGAGTCCGGGTAGCAAAGAGATTGCACCCCGGAGGACGAGGGAATACCCTGAAGAAGGGGGAACCCTCACATGTCGCTCCAACTGCTCGCCATCGGCTTCACCAACAGCATAGGCAGGGTGAGCTAGTAGCGAGGGTAAGGTAGCAATAAGACTTACTAGGGAAGTGGCCACAAGGACTACCAACATAAGGAATATAACCTAGCAGAACATGACCATGCATTAACTGTTGATGAGAATGTGTGGCCAATGAGGATACCCAGTTCCTCTACATGCAACCTAAGGGAACGTATTACATACCCCGTTACAAGGGCGCTACCACAAGAAAGAAAAGGCTCAAAGCCAAATGGCTAGACACCAACGTCACGCAAGGATGAAAATTTCCCAGAAAATGGAGGTTGAAGTTGATAGATCCACCAATTAATCTTTCGAACAACCTAATGAAGCTTTATAGGTGCCTAGAAATAGGCAGGATCAACATTTTCCAATGCCTAGAAATAGGAAGCAAGAGCCTCTTTAGTTCAAAAGATGAGACGAACCTATCCTCGATAAAGCGCCTCTGATTCCTCCGCCTAGAAATAGGCGAGAAAGGCGAGAGTGGGAAAGAAGTGAAGTAGGACCTTTCTATCCTTCCAGAGACTCAATTTAGGGAAGATGATGATTTTGATGAACTACAAAGGTCCTGCGATATTGAAGATGACGATGACAATTCACCATTTTTTCAGGCCATTAGGAATGCCCCCATGCTGAACCATTTCACACTCCCCAAAATTCCCAAGTATGACGGAAGATGTGATCCTACGAAGCATCCTAACAGCTTCAAGACTCACATGAATCTAAAGGGAGCCACCCCAACTGTAAAGTGTAGAGCTTTCCATTTGACCCTAAGTGGAGAAACCGAAATCTGGTACACTATGCTACCAGAAGGGAGCATTCGGAGTTGGCTGGATCTCAAAAAGACATTCCTTAATCGTTTCTCCACAAAGAAAGAGGAAAAATGACATATCCAATGATTGCAAGATATTCAGTAACAACAGGGTGAGGTTCTGAAAAGTTTCTTGTCCCACTTCACGGATGAGATGACCTACTGTGTGTAAGTAACAGATAGAGAGGCTCTAACGGCCCTAAGGGGAGGATTAGGCATGAACTCTCTCTTCTGGAGAGATGTACAAAACAAAGACCTTATTAGTTATAACGCCTTACTGGAAATGATAAGGCGTGAGATTCTCAATGAAGAATTAAGGGATCATAGGAACACGGCTAACTAAGGACTCCCACCTCCTCAAATGTAAAGAGGAAGATGCCCAACTTCACATTTGATGGACCATCAAGAGGGACAATCGACCCCTCTCAACCTCGAGCAAACCTTAGCTACAACGACGGTAATTGCAGTGCCCACTTTGGTCTACGAGGAAGTAAACTCTGATACGACATTCTAGAACTGACCCTATCAAAGAACCACCCAAACAAAGAGGGGTAGATAGGTGAGACTCTGAACCTAGAAATAGGGATGAAATGCCCCTTTACTCTGTGTACCATTATTCCTATAGTTACATCATGGAAGGCTGAAGAGATATTGCGAGGCACCCTCAGAGTGCCACCAAGAGAGGAATAGGCGCCTCCAAAGAGATGGTCCTCCTAGGCACACCCAACAACTTGGGAATGTTAATTCAAGGTATCCCAACAGGAATGAAGCTCCCATGAGGAGAGATACTGACGCAAAACGAGCTAGGAAAAGTTAAATGTTGGCCAAAAGCCCATCAGAGAAATTGATACGATCTTTGGAGGCTTGTACATTGGAGGAGAATCTAGGCACTCTCAAAACAATTATGCCAGGAAAGTGGTGGACCCCACGATGACAAACTTCATACTCAACCGAGTCTCTGTCGAAAGAAAAGTTCAACCTATCACTTTCACCAAAGATGATGCAGTGGGTGTGCATTATCTACATGCGACACCCTAGTGGTGAGGGCCTTCATAACCTGCAATGGCCTAAAAAGAATTCTTGTAGACAATGTAAGCTCTGTCAACACCATATTTGGAACCACTTTTGAATAGATGAAACTTGATCATGAGCTAGCCCCAATGAGTTCTCCCTTATATGGCTTTACAGGCGATTGCATCATCCCAAGAGGTAAAATCATTCTAGCAATAGAGATGGAGATTGTACCCTTGACCGCTCACCATTCATAGAATTCTTGGTGATAGATAATCGTTCTTCTTATCATCGAGTGCTGGGAGACCAGCCTTGATGGATCTATGAACCGTCACTTCCATCCACTACCTGTGCATGAAGTTTCCCACCGAGAACGGTATAGCTATGGTTAGAGGTGATTAAAAAAGCATAAAAGAATGTTACTCGAATTTCCTAAGGAAATTCGAACTAAGAGGCGTTAATGTAATTACCATGGACATTGACTCTAAAGAAGGGGCCATCCTTGGAGTTATATGTACATCTGAAAAAGAGGCTGTCTGTGAAAGACAGACCACCCCTGAAGAAGGGAGAGCTATTGAAGAATTAGCTAGTTTGGAAGAACTAGACCTTCGCATCATTGATTTTGAGCCTTAGACAACCCCAATGGAAGAACTTGAGAGCTTTCTAGTAGACCCACATGACTCTTCCAAACACAGGCAAATTGGAAGAAATCTACCAATGGAAGCTAAAGAGAAGCTGAAAAGCTTCTTATTGAAAAATCTTGACGTCTTCGATTGGAAGCACAAAGACATGATCGACGTTGACCCAAAAGTCAGTTGCCACTACTTGAACATTGATCCAAATGCCAAAGCATACAGGCAGTAGAGAAGAGCTTTCAATACGAAGAGATGTGAAGCCCTAAAGGACAAAGTTAAAAGGTTGATTGATAATCGTTTCGTCCGGGAGTCTGTGTATCCAAAGTGGATCACAAACCCAGTGCTAGTCAAGAAGCACAACATCAAGTGTAGGGTTTCTGTGGATTTTTCAAACTTGAATAAAGCTTGTCCCAAGGACAATTTCACACTTCCCCGAATAGACCAGCTTGTTGATTCAACCGCTGGACATGAACTTCTTAGCTTCATGGATGTATATTCCGGGTACAATTAGATCCCATTGTACCTAACAGATAAAGAACACACGTCCTTTATAACAGACAAGGATCTGTATTGTTACAAGGTCATGCCCTTTGGGTTGAAAAACGCTGGGGCCACCTACCAAAGACTTGTTAATAAAATGTTCGTGGACCTTATTGGGAAAACCAAGGACGTTTACGTGGACGACATGCTAGTGAAAAGCATGCTTGTAAGAGATCATGTTAAACTTCTCAGCAAAACATTTCAAACATTTCAATGAAGCTGAATCTTTTAAAGTGTGCATTCAGAGTCACTTCTCGAAAATTTATGGGCTACATTGTTAACAAGAGAAGCATTGAAGCCAACCTAGAAAAAATGAAAGCTCTATTTGATATGCAGTCTCGGAAACCAAATGAGGTACAGAGTCTCACTGGACATATAGCCGCGTTGAACCGTTTCGTTTCTAAGGCCACAGATAAGTGCCTACCTTTCTTTAAAATTCTAAAGTGGGGAAATAAGTTCCAGTGGACTAAGGAATGTGAATTTGCCCTACAAGAGATGAAAAGGCACTTGGGGGCAGGCTCTGTTCCTTTCCAAACCAAAGACCAACGAACCAAAGTAGCTGTACTTGGCAGTAATCCTCGAGGCAATCGGTTTGATTTTTTGATAAGGGAGGAAAATGATCACCAACTGCTTGTTTATTATGTAAGCAAAGCACTATTGACAGCAGAGCCTCGATATCTAGAAATGGAGAAGCTAGCACTCTCCTTGGTGACAACCTCATAGAAATTCAAACCATATTTCCAGCCCATACTATTCAAGTGCTAAGTAACATCTCCCAAAAGCAAGTGTTGTAGAAGCCTGTCACTTTAGGAAGGTTATTGAAGTAGGCTATAGAGTTCAGCGATTTTGATATTGTGTTCAAGCCAAGTGCTGCTACAAAGGGACAAACCTTAGCAGATTTTGGAGCAGAGTTCACCCCTATTCCATAAATGGAAGAGGAGATGGAACTTGTTGAACTTCCTACATGGAACCTCTTTGTCTACGGATCGTCAAGGGACACTAGGTCAGGAGTAGGAGTAGTTTTTGTTAGTTCGGAAGAACATAAGCTAGCTTGTATAATAAGGTTTAGCTTTAAAGCCACTAATTACGCAGCAGAACATGAGGCTCTCCTCGCGGGCCTTAGACTAGCTAGGGAAATGCAAGTAAAGAGGCTCGTAATTAGTAAATACTGTCAGTTGGTAGTAAGCCAGGTTTATGGCAATTTTTCAACCAGAGATAAGTCCTTGCCCGTATACTTGAAATTGGTAATTGGGTTTACTCCTGCTTTCGAAAGATTTAAGTTGGTACAAATACCACGCATAGAAAATGCTCATGCCGATGCCCTTTCAAAGTTGGTCAGCAGTAAAGATTCTGAATTGCTCGCTATAGTACCCATAGAGCATCTTCTTAGACCCTCCACCATCATTGGAAAAGAGATAATGTGTCGAAGATACTCCACTATGGATGAAACCAGTTGTATATTTCCTCAGGGATTAGACATTACCCTATGAAAAAGAGGAGGCTTAGAAGTTCAAAAGACGAGCCGCTCATTTTGTCTTCCAAGACGATGTGTTGTATAAATGATGATTCTTCTTGCCTTTACTTTGATGCATAGGTGGGGAACAAGCCAACTATGTACTCCCAAAGATTCATGAAGGGGTATGTGGCAATCACACAGGAGAATGGTACTTGGCATAGAAAGTGTTGAGGCAAGGATATTATTGGCCAACCTTGAAATAAGATGCGCAATAGTTCGTCAAAAAATGCGACAAGTGTCAACGCTTTGCAATAATTTAGAGGAAGCCTTCCCAAGAGCTAAGTGTTGTCTCCACCTAGCCGTTTTCTAAATGGACGATTGGCCTTATATGTCTCTTCCCAAAGGAAGACGAAACTCTAGCTTCGTAATTATTGCCATGGATTATTTCACCAAATGGGTAGAAGCCGAGCCCCTTGCTAAAATTACTGAAGCCAATACTTTCAAGTTTATCTGGAAAACATCATTTGTAGATTCGAAATTCCCTATTCAATTGTATCGGACAATGATCGACAGTTCGATAACAAAAAATGTCAGAAGCTTGTGTGAGGAGCTGGGCATTAAGAAACACTTCTTCTCCCTATATCATCCCTAGGCAAATAGGCGGGTGGAGGCCATCAACAAAATAATCAAGTACGCATTGAAAAGAAAATTGAATGCTTCTAAAGGGGCCTGGGTCGATGAGTTGCCTCAAGTCCTTTAGGCTATACGAACTACAAGCAGAAGTGCTACAGGAGAAACTCCGTTCTCTATAGTTTACGAGGCTGAGGCAATGAGCCCAGTTGAAGTAGGTCTGACATCTCCTCGTCGAATTCATTTCAATGAAATATCTAATAACGAGATAAAATGTGAAATTGGACCTCCTTGAAAAAAAGGAGGGATGATTCTCAATCAAAATTGGTTGTTTACCAATGGAAAATAACTAGATACTTCAATTCTAAAGTAAAGAAGTCATTTTGCTTGAATGAGTGGTACTCCGAAGGGTATTTCATCTTCCAAAGAACACGGTGTAGGAACCATTAGTCCCAATTGGAAAGGCCCCTACCGCATTAAAGAAGAGGTTCGACACAACCTCATCCATGGAATACAGAGCATCTACAAAAATACTAATAGTAATTATGTAAATATCCAGTTTGTACAGTTCTTGATCTAATGAAATGGACCTTTATCAAATTATTTGTGCATTAAACTACCTCACAAGAGACAAAAATCTTATAGGAAGCCTTTTCAAAGATGACCCGTCCTTATGAAGAGACGCGTGGGAACCTCGACGATGAGATGGATCCTAAAATGGACCACATATGCATTCTCGAAGTGTTGCACATACCCTTAACGATAAAAGTTGTTAATGAAGAATCAGCATGGGCGAGCCGCTCAACCCCATGTTCAGAAAACAAAGTTCGCAGTCTGAAAAATTAAATTTTGCACATGTTAAAGTTAATAAATATGCATTCTATTGACAAAAGTTAAAGGGAAAGCCTCTTCACAGATGACCCATCCCTTTGAAGAGATGCGTGGGTACCTCGATGAGGCGTTGGATCCTAAAATGGACTGCCTCTGCACTAGCGATGTGTTGCACATGCCTAACAACAAAAGTTGTTAATGAAGCATCAACATGGGTGAATCGCTTAACCTCATGCTCAGGAAAAATATTAATCTTGGTAAGTTAAAATTGTTCTTAAGTCTATTAAAACAAGTTCATCAAAAGCAAAAAATACCTACTATTGACAAAAGTTAAAAGGGAAACCTCTTCATATATATTTCGTCCCTATGAAGAGACGTATAGCTACTTCGACGATGAGCTGAATCCTAAAATGGACCACCTCTGCACTCGCGAAGTGTTTCACATGCCTTCAACAACAAAATTTGTTAAGAAAGTCTCAGCATGGGCAAATCACTCAACCCCATGCTTAGGAAAAAAAGGCAAGCGAACTGCCAACACTTGGGAAAATTACAAATAAAAGGCTTCATTTTGATATTATCATTGAAGTTTGATGTGCATAGGTTCAGAAACTTATAAAGGTATAAGACCTTCTAACACTTGATGTTATTATGAAGTTAAAGTTGTTGCTGAAGTTCGATGTGCATAAGTTTTATGTCACTATAAATATTATAAGTTCGATGTTACTAAAGTTTGATGCGTATAAGTTTATTATTATTATTATAGTAGAAGTGGTTCGAACTACACTAAAGAGCATTGCAATGTACAAAAAATGATAAGTGCAGAAAGTAAGTAACATCAGTACGTGAGCAAAAAAAAAAAAATTCATTTAAAAAGACCTATCTATACATGTGGGGGACGGGGAGCTACGAAGTGAACAATCGTATCAGGAGCCACGACTTGAGGAGCTGCTTCAGCAAGATCGTCTTCAATCTCAATCACTTGGCTACCTTCTGTCGCAGTCTGAGGCTCATGTTCTCTCTCTTTGAGAAATTTTAACCTTAATTTAGAAGTGTTGATGCCTTCGATGTTTACCTCAAGCCACTTCACCATTTAAGTGTAGGCATACCTTCACCAGTACTTCACGAAGCTTTGGTATGCCTATGTCAAATGGTATTTCGCAATGTAGTGCTTGACAGTGTCATACCCAGCTGATTGAGGTTCTTGCCGAGCCGTCTCCACTTCTTCTGTTAGGCCAGAAACCTTTAAGTTTAGCTCCCCCACTTGTTCTTTTAGAGTAACATTCTCTTTATTGGCCTTCTCCAAGGCCTCAGTTGCGGCCTTTGATGGGCATCAAATGTCTCCACTCGGTGTGTAAGAGAGACCATTTCACTCCGAGACAAGTGAACCACTTTCTTCAAGTTGTCAATTTCTGCTAAGGCAAAAGCAAGCTTCACCGACTCTTCAACGCTCTTCTTCTTCTTCTTCTTCAGTGGCTCAACCTCTGCTTTGGCCCTACTGGCAGCCTCCTCAAACTGAGAGGCTTTATTCACGTATTCACAATTTTTACTTTAAAGGTTTTTTAAAGAGGGCTTCATCCTAGCTCAACATCGTGGAAAATATGTCCAAGGTGTTGCTGGTCTCCACAAAGTTTTGCCACATCTCCGTCCAGTACTTATGAAAAGTGGCATTTGCAGTTTGGACCTCTGGTAGAAGTAAGACAAGAGATTTAGAAGCCAGTTCCTTGCTCCTCTTCTTCATGGCGAGCATCGTTTGTTGAGGAGCCTCAGAAGCAGTGGAGTCGCTTATAGACCTCGCTTTCTTAGAAGATTCTTACCTCTAGGCCTCCAGGCAGCTGGCCTTTTCTGCCCCCCAGAGGCCACATATATGGATACTGATAACAACTTTTCCTTGGTAGGGACATCCGAGCAAGGATGAGGGACGTCGTTCGAACCACCCACCCCAGTAGTGGAGAATCGGTGTTTCTTCTTGGGGACCTCTTCAACTATTTTCTTCTCCTTGTCCTTTAGGGGAGGTCGTCCCTTTTCTTGGCTGCCATCCTCTCAGAAAACCTTCTCAACTTGGTCCATCACCTACTTGGCCATGACAAATGAGGGCTTCTGACCCTTTCTAACTAAGGTAGAGGTGGCAGTGAGTATGGTGGTCAAGTTCGAAGTAGGGTGTCTCTGTTTCCCAAAATTTTCTACGAACTAAAACAACAAGGTCAGACGCAATTAAGTACATATAAAATGAAGTTTGAGAAGAGGAAAGTAGTACCTCACTTGGCCATTAAACAATTTTTTTCAAAAAATCTCCTTGAAGCGATCAAAGTCGTGAGGGGAGGAGGGTCGGCGGTAGATGTCTGTCTAGTTCTCCCAATCACTCTCACTTAACTCGAAGCGTTCGATCGATCCTGCAAATCAAAAGAAGAATGTTAACATCAAATCCACCTATTCAAAGAAATCAAAAAGAAAAAATAACACTCACTCTTCGGAGTAAGAGGTTGGAGCTTTCATGTCCCTCACATCCTGCCACTTTCTCCTTACCTAGAACCACGTCTCCTTCAATCCTTTGATGGATGAGGGAATGCCCAAGACAAAGGGAGAATGTGATCCCCACGGACAGAGACAGTTCCACCCTTTTGAATCCCTTTAACCCACGACCCGGGGTTGGAAGATGGTTTGAAAAATGTATAAAGGCATGTCCTCTTTGAGGGAAGTTTCATTCTCGAAGAAGTAGGTTCCCACTAGTTGGGTACAAGCATTGGGGACGAGTTGGGTGGGGGCCAGCTCGTACAACCTAAGTACGATTCTAAAAAAAGGATGTAAAGATAGGCGAAGCCTAGCCTTTAGGAAGAACTCGTTGATGGCGATACAGCCCTACCTCAGAAATCAGGCTCGCTCATCAGGAGTAGGGAAAAAGAGTTCTATGTTATATGGGATCCGGTATTTTTCCCTAAGGTTGGCTAAGTGGGTCGAATTTACAAAAGATGGGATTTTGGCTACCCCGAGCTATCTCATTGTCTCTCCTACCCCCCAGGAAGCAGTATACTTTGTCCAACATAAATGCCTCGGACCAGGTTTGCCGTGCTAGTAATCTCAATTCCCATTTCAGCAGCTACCTCACTAATGTCAACGTCCCCCCCAGAAGAGTTTTGAGATACCATTGATTTAGTTTTAAAAGTGTAAGAGTTTAATATACTTACAAGTTGGATTAAAGAATGGTGAAATATAGCCGAAAAGTGAAAAGCGCAGAAGAGAAGAGAAGGAAAAAACTTAGAGATTTGTGAGAAATTCGAATAAGGATTGTGTTAAAGGCAAAAGTGTTTTTTTTTTTGCCATGAATTTTTCCCTTTTATAAGCAGAAGCTGTCAAATCCCAGCTATTGGATGTCGATCCAGATCATCCATCGTTCATTTGAAGTTTCAGTCTAGACCACTTAATGTATCAGCCCCTTCATCTTCTACGGTCCAGGTCAAAGTGTCTGCCTCATGCGCTCTCATGTGCCTGAACTTCGCAAGACATGTGCAAAATAGTCATCATTGTGCATTAAATGCGATGACAGTTACTTGCGTACGTAGTTGAACCGCTTCAGCTGTTTTTTCTTGGAAACAGACAAAGAGAACAAATCATTTGGACGCAATAATTCATGATGCCTTGTGTCTCCTAAACGTTTTAAAAATCAGTCTTCTCGTAATTAGCAAGCTAAAGACCTAGCAAGGGTCAGAGCCACTTGTCATCAACCAGTTCAGGTAGGGCTTCGGGTGTGGAAAGGCACTCCAGACAATACAACCTCGGACTTGATTCGCTTAGCTGATACTCCTCAGGAATACTATGAAGAGATAAATATCTCGAAGTATAAATGCTATGATATGGAAAAAATCATGCCCCAACAAAATCTTTTACACAAGTTCATGCATAACATAAATAATCATGCCTAGACTTGAGAGACTATTGTTACGCCTCGCCTCCGAGGCTCAGGTCAATTTGCCACGTAACAATCCACGCAGGCAAGAAAGTCAAAAAATACCTAACTAGTCAAATGTAAATAAATTATATGGATGATCGAAGCTCTTATACTATAGCACTGCCTAAATGGCTGAAGTGCATAAATCCGAGGTGCTGCACAAAGAAATCAAAGAGGCCGAGGTTCTTCAACACAGAAGACCAATATAAAGCCTCCTCCAACCGAGGCTTTTATTTCACTCGAAGCTCATGAAGCTGAAGTTTTCTCTTACAAGATCCTTAGGTAATATTTGGAAATGATTGAAATAACATTTGTAATTAAGAGTGTTAGGTGTGTTAGCCGTATAGGATGACCGACCCATTGTCAATCTATGTATTGTGTGATAGACAGTGATGTGAAGCCTCAGTTAAGGATATGAGACCACGTGGTTCTAATCCAATGAACGTGGTTGGATCCTGGGATTTTAAACTCTTAAACCCTCGATAATAAATGATCTTGCAAAATTCCATACATGTCATCTAGTTTTGCTCCTCACATATGTTTTAATTGATTCTTTTACTTAGTTTTCATTATCATTCGATTAGTGCTTGTTGTTACCGTAATTACCTTTATTTCATTTGTCAGAGCTCGAACACTTTTGTCTTCCACCGTAGAGCATCTCCCTCATTCACGCTAGTCTCACTATAAACTGGTTTTCCGGTCAAAAGGCATCGTAATTTGCTTGAGTTGGCGGGAGTGGACTCGACATCTGTTGTCCATGTATGTGTCTCGTTTTTCGGGGTCAATACTGAGCATTGTATTCAATATTTTACATGAGATATGCTCCGTGCATATTGAATGTTGCCTTTAATGTTGAATTCAACATTACCAACAAAGAAGCAATCAGATTGTATCACCATCAACCTAGATTTTATTTGATGGAAAGTCCAAGACACCCATTTAGAAGAAAATGATTCTATTTTTTTTAATTATCTTTTCAAGAATATATTGCTATTAGTGGTTGATGTGAAAATGGAACATATCTAGATTTCTCTATTGAACAACTAAACTTATGTATTTCTACGAGACAATATTAATGTATATTTTGGTATTTATTATTGACCTGCTTATTGTTGTTCACATTTGTAGTCCAAAAAATAAAGTCGTTGAATATTTACATTTGACAATTATCGAACTTTTTAAATACTAAAATCAAATCACGAATGCTATTTAATATGTATACATTACAATAAAAAAAATACTATTGTAAGTGTATTACATTCAACAAATACTATAAATATTAATATTGTGAGGAAGAAAGAATACTATTGAAGATGTAACCATGTCGATTAAAGAATTCTATTAAAACCATAGTTATAATGAAAAAAATGCTATCAAAACAAAAAAACGTTTGCATAAAAAGAATGCTATTAATACTAAAAGTATGATGATAAGAGAATGGTATTTTAATTTTTTTTATAATACTTTATAATAGATTCAGATTTTTTTTTTTTTTTTTTGCCGGACTAGAGTAAAATGATTCTAATTTGATTTTGTTTATTATCTTTTCAAGAGTATATTGCTATTAGTAGTTGATGTGAAAATGCTACATATCTAGATTTCTCTATTGAACAACTAAACTTGTGTACTTCTATGAGACAATATTAATGTATATTTTAGAATTTATTATTGACCTGATTATTGCTGTTCATAATTGTAGTCCAAAAAATAAAGCCACTGAATATTTACATTTGACAATTATCGAACTTTTTAAATACTAAAATCAAATCAGGAATGCTTTTTAATATGTATACATTGAAATCAAAAAATGTTATTGTAAGTGTATTACATTCAATAATTACTATAAATATTAATATTGTGATGAAAAAAGAATAATGTTGAAGAAGTAACCATGGCGATTAAAGAATGCTTTTAAAACCATAGTTATAATGAAAAAAATGCTATAAAAAAAAATTGCATAAAAAGAATGCTATAAATACCTAAAGCATAACGATAACAGAATGCTATTTTAAAGTGTTTTTTTATAATACTTTATAATAGCATTCAGAAAATGTTATAATAAATGTACTACTTTTAATAACACCATTGACAATAGCATTTTGGAAAATGCTATATAACATGTTAGATAGCATTCTTGACAAGTTTTAAATGAGTTGATATGTTGTAGTGTTAGGATATTAGGGAGACTAATTAATTTATGGGAGGATTTATGTGGGGTATATTACTAGTTTTGCTACTATAGTGAAATATAGTTTGATATCAAAGTTTTTCGAGCTTTAAATTTACTGTTACTGTGAAACACTTTAGTAATTCATGTACATCTCAAACTTACTTATCTTCTCATCAGGGGTGGTGAATTTAGATGATACATATAACTAATAAGTTGTAACATTAGTTCATACACACTTCAAGTGATGATGTATGTTGTTCAACAGCGACCCTTTAAAGGGCTCCTAAATGTGAATTCAAATTGAGGACGGAAATTGCCTGTGCCACTTAAATATAATTCCTTGCATTAACCTTATCTCCAAATTTTTCTGATATTATCGTTGTGCTAGTGATTGTTTTTATAGAAGGAATATGTTCTCTATACTGGTATTGAAACTTCTAATGTTGTGGGAACATATTATGCTTGTCGTCTCATGACTTTCAATATCGTTTATTTTGACAATAGGTTTCTTCCAATGGAATCGAGCTTTTTATAGGCAGTGGTCCATGAGGGGTGAAGGTGATTCCTAACCATTTTCCAGCTGCAATCTCTTTTCCAAGTCCAACGTCATCTGTCACAGATATAAGATCTATTAGCAATTTCAGGTATATCTTGTTGGAATATAAACGAAAAATAGAAGAAAATACAGTTAAATTAATTGTAGTTATGTTTGTTTTAGTACATGTCCTATAGTCATTTCTAGGCTCGAAAAAAATTGAAGAGTGTTGGATCTTTGTTGAATTTGTTTAGTCTAAGAAGGCTTCCTTAGGGATAAAGTGAATATGGTCAAGAAAAGGTCAATATAATAATTTGATGCATCTTATTGTTTAATAGTATGATTTCTGCTATGTAATAAATCTGCTGACTTGTAGATCATATTAAGTTCTGTGAAGGTAGAATCTCTTCATTTAGAAATAGCCACTTTAGAGGAAAGTGAATTTCACTCCAAAGCTCAGTAAGCAAGGCATGTTTCTCCATATTGTCTTGTGCTTCATTCCTCCTATTCCATTTGTGAGCCTTCTTTGTTCCTTATTGATCTTTAGAGGCGTACAACACAAGCCTCCCATGACGAAGTTGAACATCATGGGAGATTCCCCTACATGGATGAACCATCCACAATATAGGGAAGTGTGGGCGTCTCAGAGACAAAGATCATATCCCAAAGGGATTACCTCATTGATCTTTAGAGGTGTACATTACAAGCCTCCCATGGTGAAGTTGAGCGTAATGTGAGAAGTTCTTACATGGATGAACCATCCACTGTGTAGGGAAGGGTGGGCACTTCGAAGATGAAGAGCCGATCCCAAAATGGATTAGCTCATTGGTTCTCCAAGGCATACAACACAAGCCTCCTATGACAAAAACAAACGTCATGGGAAACACTCCTACATGGATAAATCATCCACCATGTAGGGAAGCGAGGGCACCTGAAAGACGAAGATCGGATTGAAAAAGGGATTACCTCATTGGTTCTCTGAGGCGTACAGTACAAACTTCTCATGACAAAACTCAACATCATGGGAGAAGTCCCTACGTGGATGAACCATCCACCATGTAGGAAAGTATATGAAACTTCGAAAATAAGGATCAAATCCCAAAATGAATTATCTCATTGGTTCTCCGAGGCATACAACACAAGTCTTCAATGATAAAACTGAACATCATGGAAGAAGCTCCTACATGGATGAACCACCCACCATTAGGGAAGGGTGGGGGCCTCAAAGATGAGGGTCGGATCCGAAAATGGATTACATCATTGATCCTTCGAGCGTAAAGCACAAGTCTTCTATAATGAAACTGAACGTCTAGAAGAAGCCCCTACATGGATGAACTATCTACCAAATAAGTGTTATAGAGCCATGGAACTTACTGTTGAGGTGACCTTCAAGATTGAGACATGTTAGGGATGGGGTATTTTATCCTCCCAAAATCATCTACAGATGGTAAAGACAATGTTAAAATCTTTACTATAGATATATATTTTTATGGGGCTTCAGTATTGACCTTTCAAAGCCATTAATCCGAAGTCTAGGAAAATCTTGCTTAACTAAATTTAGTAGTCGAAATGTCATGACCTAGATGGACGTCTGTAAATGTCTTTGATGACGTCCCACTCTGCTTGGGAGAGCTTGAAGCAAGTCCGTAAAACTGCAAACCAGAAAGCGTTGGGTGAAATTACAAACAAATGGTAAGTCTAAAGAAGAGAAACTCACAAACTTCGAAGTACTGGCTCGGTACAATGCAAGATGGGGCCTTATTCTCCTAAACCAATTGCCACTTACCCCTCACCCAAAACTACGACTTTTTCTACCTTTTGATGAAAGGTGACAAATCTACTACGAAAGGGGTATGGGTCCCCCATGAGGTCATGTAGTACCACCCCTTAGACTCTCATTTCCAAAGTACCCAGGGTTGAAAAAGTGTTTGGAAAACATAAAAGGGCATGTCTTCGCCAAGCGAGGTCTCATTCCAAAGGAAATATGCCTCGTCCATTGGGTCCACCCATTTGGCAATAATTGGGTGAGAGCTAACATGTTGGACTTGGCATTGCCCTAAAAAAATGGATGTAAAGGTAGATACATATCTGCCCTAAATAAGAACTAGCTAACTGCCACACAACCTAGTCTCGGATAACAGACACATTCATGGGCTTCGGGCTCTAAGAGTTCTATAGAATCTGAGATGCAGTACTTTTCCCTAAATTTAGCCAACTTTACGGAGGTCATTGCAGAAGGGGTTCTCACAGCTTCTCATCCCGCCTCGTAATCAATGGAAACCTTACCCAAGGCCCCAAAACCCTTGTCTGACCCCCTAGACATAGTCGACTCATCAACGTTGACGATGGTGACCCTCCCACTACTAGCGCTCGACCCAGAAGCCATTGAAATTGAAAAAATAAAACATGGAATGGATGGGAAGACAGAAAGTTTTAGAAAAATTATTTAAATAAAGAGAAGTTCTAAGAACGTGGTGTCCCTGGAGAACAAAAACGTTCGGAAAGTTTTTGAATGCGGGAGAGATTTGAAGATTTTTGCAAAGATAAAAACTAATAAAAGAGTATGATTTTGGCTTATATATGATGAAATGATGAAGCTTATCCATTAGATCTAGATCTATTTCATCTTAAGCGTCTATTCTTCACTTTAACTAAGGAGTTGAATTCAAACAGTTTTTGTTATTAATGCCTTAAATTGATGCATGTCTCTCATGCACAAGCTTCGGCTCGTCGATCTAAAATTGTAGTAGCGTGTCCATTATTGTTTATTCAATATGTAATAGTTGTATATATATTGGAGGTCGAAGCGCCTCAGTTGTCTTTCCTTGGTAACGTACAAAAATATCAAATCTTTGGTACAATTTTCAAAAGCATACTTTATTGTCAATAAAATGAAGAGCTTCAGGAACTTTTGCAATTCCCTGCTTCGGCTCATCAAATGAATATCAGACATTTTCAAAATAAGAGTTTCAGCATTTCCTGCTTCAGCTCATCAAACGAATTTCAACTGTTTTCAAAATAAGAAGCTTCAACACTTCCCTACTTCGGTTCATCATACGAATTCAGCTATTTTCAAAATAAGGAGCTTCAACAATTAAATATGGTGGAGGATGGTTGATAAGCTTAAATAAATAGAGAGATTTGGTTGATATGTCGGGGCTATTGTTATAATTTTCAGCAGGGTGGTGCACGAGGTGGAGATGGTTGTGAATGGGTTAGTCGGGCGGCTATAAAAGCATTTTTTCTTAAATGTAACGCGCAAGTGTTAGGGATTTACTTAACATACACAGCGGAAAATAAAATAAATTTCAATTTCTACCAAGAATCTTCTTTGTGTTTAGAAAGAAACAGTGATAGAAATTGTACATTTTATAGATTCTGTAAACTCAATTGTTGATCTTGGAACACGAACAATCACGATTCTGCAATCCACGGCTGTCCAATTGTCCAGCCTCCAATAGAAATACATACAGGGATAGAAACTGTGATAGAAATTGTAAATTTTATAGATTTTGCAAACTCCTTTGTTGATCTTGGAATACGAATAATCACAATCTGCAATCCACAGATATCCAATTGTCCAGCATCTAATAGAAATCCACACAGGGAACAAGAATGAGAGAGTTTTGTTTTCTCTTTTTTTTTTTTTGTGCTAGCAAAATAATGAATTATGTTATGTTATTTTTCGAAACACTAATGACATATTAATATAAATCCAAGTGGACTTGACCAATCTCTTAAACTTAACTCGATCCAATATTTAATTAATTCAATTAATTAAATTTGTTCCATGAATTAGTTAATCTAATTAATTAATTTGGGTCTATTAACAAGCAACCCAATTAATTAATTGTACAACATTTGTTAATTAATTAATTAGAATCTCATTCTTCCGGTTCTCTTTTTGTGTATGACCTATTAGGTTCTCGATTACGATGACTATCGACTTGAATTATCATTTGATCTAATCAAAATTGATAAATTAAAATACTCATTTTTAATTTATAATCAATTCACATTCGTCGTCCCTGATTGATATCTAGCAATGCGTCGGGACAATACATATGATAAAAAATGTCACGTGGTATGATAAAACCAAACTTGTTTGTTAACCGTGAAACTATAATCCTTTCGACATATGATCTAATCAATTACGGGACATGGATATGTGTTAATTTCAATTATCGATCATATCTTCCATCCCACTATTAAGTCAATGTAAGTCGAAAAGGAGTTTTCGACTTATGAGTAAACTTTAGCCAATGATTTCGTTATTAACTTAACAGAATGAAATGTAGACCATAATCTCTTATTATCTAAAAGTG
>CAIGRP010029131.1:0-22210 GCA_903798385.1 Fraxinus cuspidata | reverse complement strand
AAAAGTGAAAACTAGAAGTGATAAAAAGTTATTTAAGCACATGTTTGGTACACATTAAAATTTTCATTCTCATTCTTCTACTCATTTTCAACCACACATTCTTCAATAAAATAATATTTTCCATCATATCAATAACTTTTCTTTCTTTTTCAACCACACATTCTCCATCAATCTACTATTCCAGAATACATTCTTCCAAAATAATGTAGGTCAAACTCATTATCATTTCTATCTACCTGCTGATGGGTTTTTACAATCTAAAAGTTACATAATCTACTTAAAAACTGAAAATGTTAACAATGTTTTCGTTAATTTTTCCTTAGATTTGTCTCTTCTTCATGGCTTGTTTATTGCTGTGTAACCAAACCTTGAACACCTCTCTCTTTACTCCCATTTCATTGCAAAACTCCTGCACTTCTTGTTCATCTAGTTTCTGAATCCTCCACCCTAGTTTTGCAGCCAATTCATGCATTTTATCCTTTTGTTTTTGGCTGAATCTTGTTCGGAACCGCTTTTTCGACCTCGAAAACGATGGCTGCACCATTGCATGCCCTCCGGCTCTGGAATCCTACAGGTTTAAATCTTCACTAGACGCCTTGGCTGCAGCTCCGCCGCTGTTTTCACCAAACACCATCATCACTGGCGGCGTGTGGGAGTATTTGTGATTGTACGCCAGCATTATGAGAGGAGATTGGCTTTGGAGAACTGGAGTCCGGAGGCTATTGGTGTTGCCTTGGACCTCTTTCCGGTGGAAACTCCGGTGGCAATCACAAGCAGCACATCTCAAGAATTCTGGGGTTCCCTCCTCTCCACTTGGCATGAATTCTCCACAGCCATCCACCACATGAGAATCTTTGCAGCATGATTTTTCAGGCATTCTCTATACTTAATTGCAGTGTAACCTGCTGATACTTGACCTTGTGGCGGAGGTGACTTTGAATTAGATGCGCCACCAGTTACTGCAGCATGAGAAGTAGCTGGATCTAGATCTGGAACTGAAGCTGGATCTGGAGCTGGAGCTGGACTTGAGTCTTTCTTTACAAGTGGTTGAGGTGGTGGAGGAGGAAGAGGACGGTGTTGATCTAGGGTTTGTGTAGGGCTAAAAATAGCACTTCTGCGGCGGGTCGAAACAGTTGCATTTCGTCTTCTATCTGGTGGAGTGGAAACTATAGGAGCAAGAGGCAGCTTGACTGGTGATTCTTGATTTAGTTGTGAAGGATAACCCAAGAAATTTTGGATCCCTATATGCCTTTCTTGACCCCTTTTTCCACAATTAAAAATCTCTAGACTCACTTTAATCAAGATAATCCTCCTCTTAATCCTTCTTCCTAAACCATCATCATCAAAATCTTCGATCTAATTTTTTGTTTAATTCCCCTTCTTTCCTTCTCTCAAAGTATCTGCCCTAATTTTAGAACAATCTTGATAATTAATCAACAAAGTAAAGTTAGGCCTTACTTTCTTTTGACTAGGACTTTTTGGGTGCTAACCCCACTACCCCAATTCTCAACCCTATTCCCAGTAGGTTAATTAATAAAATTTTAGAACAAGTAAATGAAAAGAGTGATGAGGAGGTATCGAAACACTCACTATTTTTCTTTTCTTTTCCACAATCTTGAGTGTAAAAAAAAGAAAATATATTTATATATACCAATTCTAACATAGGGAAGAAAGACAAAGGGGGGTGCGGGTGCTTTAAAAATTGTTTAACTTCGAGAAGTTTAGACAATCTTTAATCCAAAACGGGACAAAATACTTGGAAGGAATCGGACCCTTAAGAAGCAAAAATAGTAAAAATATACCTAATGGTGACACTGGCAGAATCTGATGATTTGCAGGAAACGATGTGAAGACAAAGAAAATGAAGCTACTTTTAGTACTGATTCATGGATAATGGGTTCTTAATTTAACAACATTAAAACAAGAAAGGTGAAGTTTGTGCGTCTCCCAACAGCCAATCAAAATTCTTATAACCATTGCGAAATTCAGTCATTCAATAAAAGGAAAGCAAATGGGTATGTACCACACAGTGTGACTTACTTAGACTAAACAACCGACAGGGCTATGTTGCTTCTTTTACATAGCCTGCACTAGTTTTTGGTTTTCTATCCATCTATAATACACCGAAACCCTAAAACTGGGTGAGAGAGAGAGAGTATGATGGGACGTTAACCTGAAATTTTCCTGCAAATGATCTGAAACTAGGTTGCAAAACCTGGGATTTACTTTAAAGAACCCAACTTTGATTACAATTAGAAGCTTGTTTGCAATTGAAAGGTTATGAACCAACAGATTAGGGTTCTTTGTCGTAACTCGATTGTAATTAACAAACAGAGAAGAGGACTTTTGGTTGTGGAGGTGGATTAAAGTGAAAATGAAGGTCCACAGAATAGTATTTTGGTTCCTGTTCAATGTTCGTCAGATTCTCCACTACCCTTCTTTAATTACCCACGCTACTCACTTCTCTAAAAACCAGTGATAGCGCGCAAAAACCCTGTAGACTCCATTGTGTTTCTAACGAATATTTATTGGCGATGATAATTGAATAACTACATTGGAAAATGCAATAGTGATTGTTAACCCCAAAAATTGTATCAAAGTTGTGGTCAACACATCCTAAACCTCTCAGGTCCATGTAAGCCAAATTACAATACACCTAGGCAAACTGTTGATTAAACAATTAAGACACCCAAGTCAATGATTCGGGATATAAAGGGGCTTCAAGCGTGGACCTTCAATTGATTGGATTTGGTCGATTTTAGAGAGAAAATGTCAATAATATGTGTAGTGAGTATATGTCCTAGAGAATCTGAAATTGCATTACTCTTGAAAGGTATTAAGTGTGAGTTTTTATACTTAGGTGCAGTAAATGGAGCCCCTTGGATGATACTGAATGTGGCCTCATCCAAATGACTTTCATTTCTTGTCATGTACATTAATCGATCTTAGCATTAAATGCAAAGACCACGTTTGTATCCATAAAGCCTAGCATGTGCTCGAGATTTGACCATATAGAGGTGCGGCGACGGCTGTGGCAGCGAGTTGTATTATCAATCATCACCATGAAATCTATTGCGGATCTTGCCACCGTCTCATCTCAGACGGCTCGTATATGTGGGGCCTCTTCTCGGATGAGATTGGTTTGATTTAGTTTCCTGGGGAAGGGGTTGTCCCGCGCTTACAACAGGGCCGCACCTGTGCCACATAGAGTGCAGAAGCCTCTCTCACATGCCTACGTAGCTTAATTCGGTATAATTAATTTTAACGAGTAATAATAGTCTCCGAAGTCCAGGTAATATGATGCATGGACTTTTAGTTTTAAAAGAGATTTCGTTGATCGAGACTTGAGACACAGTCGAAGGATTTGCGGTGAGGCTGTGGAAGTAAAGGCAAGCCCATTTGGTAGTTAGCTCTTGGGATTAGGCAGATGGGCAAGGACGAGGCCTTCGGAGACACATCGAATCCTTTTGGGAATAGAAGTCTATCTCAAGGCTGCAAGACGGTAGACGAGGCCTTTGGAGTATATGTCGAGCCTTCTTGGATCCTGAAGCCTATCTCAAGGCTGCAAGACGTTAGGCGAGGCTTTTGGAGCATATGCCGAGCTTTCTTGGATCCTAAAACCTATCTCAAGGCTACAAGACACTGGGCGAGGCCTTTGGAGCATATGCCGAGCCTTATTAGGACAAAACCCTTCCAGAAGACATGAATTAATAATTTGAAGTGTACGCTGATTCCTAATAAAAACAGCTGGGTGGTGTGGTAGTTTTCTAGGCTCGAGCTACGTGCGTATTTAAGGCAATGATGATGATATATTACACCTGGCATGGTCTATGCGAATTCTCGGTGCGTATTTGGTATGATTTCATCTGGGCGCTTGATTTGAATTTTCAACGATCGGATTTTGATATTTACGTGGCTGATGGGATTACAGGTGGATACCCATATCAAAGGGGAGGAAGACCCAACGGTGAGGACTTGTACACTCTGCATACATAAAAGGCCGCAACCTACTATTTTTTTCTTTTCTTCACTTTGCGAAAGTTTGACCTAAGTGCCAAAAATACTTCATTCGACCTTAGCATCTCTCTGGTGTTCTTGGCGATCAACTCTGTTCTCTTCTGCCTCCAGCATTTTCGACGTTTTAAGCTTTTAGAACCTGTGTAAGTATCCATAATCGTTTAGGCATTTCTTTCTTCACTTGAATTAGATGGCTTCTTCCTAGAAAAAGAACGCGGCTGAGGGGTCTTCTAGGGTGAATATGACTTTGATTTGTGCCGAGGCGAGTATTCCTCCAGTGACTCCTACTGAGCAGATCATGGAGGCGATGGGGGCCCTCATAGTGCATGGATGATATAGGAGGGCCATATAGACTATAGGGTTAGGTGGGGGGCCTCTTTGTGGCCAACAGATGTGAAAGAGAGAGAGAGCTCGATGGTTTTAGGGAGAAATTTAGAATTCCAGACAATATTGAGTTGTTGGTATCGATCTCTAAGGAAAGAGCATGTTTCCCCAAGAAGGGTTGCGTTGCGGTGAACGAGGCAATCTTGAGTGGGGAGATGAAACTGCCTCTACATCCTTTCTTTAAATATATTCTTAGGCAGTATAACTTAGCCCCCACCCAACTAGTACCAAACAAATGGAGCTAACTGGCAGAGCCTTTCTTCTCTGGAAGGAGGTTATCCTTGGCAAGGATATGCCCCCACATGTTTTTTCCTCTTTCAACCTCGGGCCTCTAGTGTGGGGTTGTAAGGGGTGGTATTGTATGAACCTCAGGTGTCCACATTCTCCTTTCATCTGGGGGACCCCAACTTCTATCAAGAATTGGAAGTATCAAGAATTGGAAGTCCTTGTGGTTCTGGTTAGGGGTCGTGGGCAGACAATGGAAGGAGATGTAGTCCCAGATTTACTGTGCCAACCCAATACCACGAGTATAGTGAGTCGAGCTTTCTTTTAGCGTAGTTTCTTTGTACGAGCTTTTCTTTTGCTTCCTATTCTAAAGCAAACTTTATACAGCTGCAGTTAATCGGTTCAAGCTCGAACCATCCGAGTGGGCCATAATCCGAGCCATTTTCGAGCTTCCTACGGAGAGGAGGTACTTTAAGAACGTCATCAGCAAACGAAATCTTTTCGTCATTCACCAGCTAATGGCTACAAAAGGTAAGGAAAGTACGCTTCTTTATGGGCTAACTATTTTTCATGACAGCTTTCCTAATCTTTTTTTGTTTGCAGGGCAACATAACAAGAAAGAATACGTGAAACCCAGCCTCCTCCATTTGAGGACCCTAGGGGAGGCTCAGAAAAAAAACCCTTAAGCACTGGGTCGTCTTCTTATAAGAACCAGCGGGACGAGCTGGCCCACTTCTCTAAGATGAATCCGCCACCTCCTCCAGAAAGAAAGTGGAGAAAGAAAAAGGAAAGGAAGGTGAGGCGTCTTTGGAGAGGCCTCCTAAAAGGAAATTGGTTCTGTAGAAGAACGCTGGACCTCCCACTCCCCTAAAACACCAAACAACTATTGGCGAATCGCTTCGGTGTCCCATTATTATCGAGCCAATTTTCTCCATAAAAATTGTGGACGTTGAGGAGGCTGCTGAGGATGAGGTAAGCTTCGTGAAGAGGAGAAGGGAAATGGACGCTAGGGATGCCCCCACTGAAGGTAAAACCCAAATTTTTTTGGGTGGGATAGCTGATGAGATAGCCTTCCCGGTGATAGAAATGCTCCCTGCTGAGGTCCAAGGGGCTATGAGGATCCATCATAAATATTGGACCGAAAAATGCTCCTCGTATACAGATATTTGTGATGCAATAGATATGTTGGAGGCCGCCCTATAGACCCGCTCACAAGGTTTCTTTTTAAATGTTCAAATGGAAATGAGGCGGCTGCAGAGCCACAATAGGGAGCTCCTTCAAAAAGCCGTTGATGCCGAAGATGCGGCAGGTCCTAAGGCTGAGGCGTCATCTGCCAATGAAGCCATTGAGGCCTCCAAAATCAAGCAAGTCGAGGCCAAGTCGAGGGCGGAGGTGCTTTCCAAAGGGAACGACTAGCTGAAAAAGGAGGTCCACCTTTGCAAGGCAGAGGTCAATACCCTGACAAAACAGGTGGAAAATTCTGATAACCTGTAGAAGATAGTTTAGTCGGATTTGGAGGTGGCCAATAGGGAGAAGGGATATTTAAGGGCAAAAAATGACGACCTGATTGTTGAGGCTACTGAGTTGAAGCAACAGCTGAGTAGGGTAGGGGTGGCCGCGGTGAATGAGTATGTTGCCCATTTCTATGAAACAGCAGAATACGATGGGCTCGGCATATACTGGCAAGGAGTAGCTTATAACGAAGTGTTTGCAATATTTGCCGAGCTACATCTTCAACTAGACTTGGCTGCCTTAAAGGGGAAATTTATTTCTGCTGAACTGGCCACTCCTGCCAACGAGGTTGAGGATTCGATGGAGGAGGTTGAGCCCCAAAAGAGCCTCAGCAAGATGACGTTGCCACTTCTTAGAATAGGCTTCTCTTTTTGTTTTGAATATGTGATACTTGTAACTATTTCCCCCTTCTATTGAATCTAGACTTGATTTGAACAAATGATTGAAATTTGTTGCCAAGCATTTGATAGTCTATAGGCTCGGCATGATTGTTTGTCATTTTTAACCAGCACGCATGAGTTTGTCATTTTGAACAAATAAGTTAACAATAAATGGGCTCGTCACAATTGCACTTCCTTAATCAATCATAAAGTATGAGCTTGTTATTTTTAACCATTAAGTTAACAATAAATGGGCTCGCAACAATTACATTTCATTGATCAACCATAGAGTATGAGCTTATCATTTTTAACCAGTAAGTTAACAATAAATGAGTTTCACCACAATTGCATTTCATTGATCAGCCATAGAGTATGAGCTTATCATTTCTAACTAGTAAGTTAACAATAAATAGGCTCACCACAATTGCATTTCATTAATCAGCCATAGAGTATGAGCTTGTCATTTTTAACCAGTAAGTTAACAATAAAAGGGCTCGCCACAATTGCATTTCATTGATCACCCATAGAGTATTATGAGCTTGTCCTTAATCATCCATAAAGTATGAGTTTGTCATTTTTAACTAGTAAGTTAACAATAAATGGGCTTGCCACAGTTGCACTTCATTGATCAGCCATAGAGTACGAGCTTGTCATAAAAAAGACACATGCATTAATTATAAGAAATACACGGATAATGTTCAGGACTTACTGGTATTACATTCTCAGGTGTTCAACATTCTAAGGGTGGGATTGTACTTTCCTATCCAATTTCTCAATTAGGTAGGTCCATGGTCTAACTTCGTTTGATATGCGATATGGGTCTTTCCAGTTCGATCCCAACGTACCAACGTCGGGCTCCTCAGAGGACAGGAAAACTTTCCTGAGTACCAGATCGCCCTTTTTGAATGATTTCTTATTCACCCTTGCGTTGTAGAATCTTGCCATTTTCCTTTGATAGTAGACCATCCTTGCTTGAGAACCGTCCCTCCTTTCTTCAAGGAAGTCGAGCTCGCATCTCCTTATCTCATTATTAGATATCTGGTTGAATTACAAGCGGCGAGGCGAAGGAAGATCCCCTTTGACCGGGCTCATATCTTCAGCTCCATATGCCATGGAGAAAGGGGTCTCTCCTGTCACTATTCGACTGGTTGTGCGGATTTCCCATAACACATGAGGGAGCTCATCCACCCACGCGCCTTTTGATGCATTGAGTTTCTTTTTTAAGAGGTACTTTATAGTCTTGTTGACTGCCTCGACTTGACCATTGGCATAGGGTGATGAGGTGAAGATAAGTGTTTCCTGATGCCCACATGGGCTAGAAACCAAGGTGAGCTCTCGGGATGGTTGCCTCTGAATGGAAGAGAAACAATGACATTTATCGTATTTCTTCACGAATTATATGGCATCTTTTTTCAAGGTTGGCCAGTAATACCCTTGCCTTAGTACTTTGTGGGCCAATGTCGAGCCCCCAGTGTGGTTGCCACAGATTCCTTCATGAATTTCTCTCAAGATGTAGTCGGCCTCATCCCCTCCAGTGCAACGCAGGAGAGGGGATGAGAAGCCTCTTTTGTAAAATATCTCGTATTGTAGTATATAGTGGGCGGCTCTGCGTCTGACTTTGTGAGCCTCCTCTTTGTTCTTTGGCAGTAAGTGGTCCTTGAGGTAAGCTATAATAGGTCGTATCCATTGTGGAGTTCCTTCAACCCACATCACCTCCTTCACCTTGGCTGTGGAAGGCCTAGGGAGGTATTCAACTGGTATGGTTTTAAGTAGCTCCGAATCTTTGCTGCTAACCAATTTCGATAAGGTGTCCGCGTGTAGGTTCTCCATTCTTGGGATTCAGGTCAACTCAAATTTCTCAAAACATGGGATCAGGTCCATGACCTTCTTCAAGTATGCAGTCATACCCTTATCTTTGGCTGTGAAGCTGCCACTGACCTGGCTCACGACTAGCTGGGAGTCACTTCGAGCTATCAAGATTTCGACCTACATTTCTTGGCCAGAAACGCCTCATACTCAGCAGCGTTGTTGGAGGTTTTAAAACCGAACCTTACGGTGCAACTAAGCTTGTGCCCTTCTGGGCTCTCTAACAGTACTCCAGCCCCTGACCCAATTTCTCCAACGGATCCGTCAACGAAAAATCTCCATGCTGAGGGTCTGCTGGTTCCATTGCTACAATGATGTTTGTTGCTTCCGTAAATTCTGCTATGAAATCAGCCACCACCTGCCCTTTCATTGAGGTTCTCGACTGGTACGAGATGTCAAATTCGCTTAATTCCACTGCCAATTTCATCATCCTTCCCGATGCATCTAGCTTAACCTGTTTTAGGGGAAGGCTCGTCAGCATGCGTATGCTATGGGCCTGGAAATAGGGTCTCAGCTTCCTAGAGGTAATCATAAGTGATAAGATCAGCTTTTCCATATCAGTATAGCGCGTTTCAACTGGAAGGAGGGCCTTGCTTACATAGTAGACAGGTAATTGAACACCATCCTATTCCCTTACCTGCACCGAACTCACAGCATCGGCACTCACGGCCAGATATAATTGAAGTGTTTATCTTTTCTTGGGCTTCGAGAAAAGGGGGACTTGGCCCAAGTGCTTCTTCAGCCCTTAGAAAGCCTCTTCACATTCTTCAATCAACTGCTTCTTCTTCCCCCTTTCAAGACTTTATAGAATGGGAGGCATCTATCCCTAGCCTTAGAAATGAACGGTTCAGTGCCACAAGTCTCCTTGTCAGACGTTGCATTTCTTTAGGTTTGCCTGGGGATTTCATGTCCAACAAGGCCTTGATTTTCTCAGAATTCGCTTCAATGCCTCGCTGATTAACCATATAGCCCAAGAACTTTCCAGATACGACTCTGAAGGCGCATTTCAATAGGTTCAGCTTCATCCAGTATTCTCTCAAGATCTTGAATGCGGTCCTTAAGTGATCAATGTGTTCTACAGACCTAAGGCTCTTTAACAGCATATCATCGACATATACCTTCATCATTTTGCCTATGAGGCCGGAAAACATTTTGTTGACTAGCCACTGATAGGTTGCATAAGCGCTTTTCAAACCAAATGATATGACCTTATAGCAATAGGTCCCCTATCAGTGATGAACAATGTGTTTTCCTCGTCGGCTGGGTACATGAGGATCTGGTTGTATCCTGATTATGCATCCATGAAACTCAAGAGTTCGTGGCCCATAGTGGAATTAACTAACTGGTCGATCCTTGGGAGTGGGAAGCTGTCCTTCGGACTCGCTTGGTTGAGGTTGGAGAAATCTATGCAGACCCTCCATTTACCATTGGACTTCTTCACTGAGATGGAATTGTATATCCATCTATTTTGGGTACCTACCTGATGAACCCGATAGATATGAGTCTTTGCACCTCTTCTTTCAGGGCCATCTACCTTTTGTGGTTCAAGCTCCTCATTTTTTGTCGGTGAGTGAACTTTAGGTCCAGATTAAGTTCGTGGCAATTGACCTTGGGGTCAATACCCATCATGTCTTCGTGTTTCCAAGTAAAGATATCTAAATTGTTAAGCAGGAAGTCCTTTAATCTGATTTTTTTCTCCCGAGTTGAGCTCCTTTCCAATTTGTAACACCTTTGCGGGGTCATGTGGGCTCACAGGGAAAAATTTGAGCTCTTCCACAGGGGTTCCTTGTGAGTTTGATTCTGGGATCTAAATCCACTCTGATGACCCTTAATTCAGAAGCATCGGCCATGTTGACGTCTTCCTCTTGTTAAGGGGCTGAACCTTCTTCAGGTGCATCCAAAAAAATGAGGTTCACATTTCGCCATTGTTTGGGCTCCCTTTTTCTCAAAATTCATTTTCAACCACACATTCTCCCATAAATAATATTATATGTAAATTCAAAATTTTTCCTTATTTTCTGACCACATATTTTTAAAAAAATCACTATTCCAAAAACACATATCTATCCAAATATTGAATTTAATGGAGCCCGTTTCCCATTGTTCTAGAAATATGCTTAGACATGAAACTTGATTTTGCCGTTTAGCCACACTTTATACTATGTAGAACAAAATTTATATTTGTTTTCTTAATTTCAATTTAGGGAGAAAAAAAAAATTTTTTTAAACTTTTTGTACAGAGTGATATCATCTAAATCATTTTTTAGATTTTGATTTTTCATTAAAAAACTAATAAATAAATTATTTCTTTTAAAATCACAATTTTTACTCTCATTTTTAACCATACATTCTCAAAAAGAAATTAATTATTCATATTTCTCCATAAATTTTCCTACTTTTAACCACACTCTCTTTGGAAAAAAAAAATTCACTTTTGTGGTGTGTGTTTGTGTGTCTATATTTATTTACGGGTAGGGACGAGATTAAAATTGAACTAAAAAAATATTTTTAAATTGAACTAATATATTAAAAGAATTTAACATACAATTTATTTTGTATAGAGGAAAATAAAGTTGGGCGGGGCTTGTGCACGGGCCAACCCCCTTAAATCTGCTGAAGTTTACAAGTGTTACACAAAATGTCAATATACGCTACAATTTAAATGGGTAATGCTTACATTTAATTAAATTTATTATTTAATGTCACATATGTTAATACCTAATTAAATTAATGTTAAATAGTACTAGGGGTAGATAGCATTATTCTATATATTCATGGATGGCTCAAATATTTTATTGATTATTGGCTTCAAATGCTATTTCTTTTTTTTCTTGTTTTATTCTTGCTTAGCTTCAATTTGGTTTAGGCTAAAATTAAATTTTTGTTAGATTTTAATAAAACTTAGTAAAATGTGTAATTGAAAAGTTGATAAAAATTGTAGCTCCTATGAAATATGTGATTAAAATGAATTTGAAAAAAAAAATGAAATTTAAGAAACAAGGGTGAAACAGAGAGTTAAGCTCTTCAACGATGTTCTTATCATATAAGTATGCAAAATGCTTTGTTAAAACTTATCTTGATTCATATGAATTGATCAATGGTTGCGTTGATGAGACTAGTAAAGATAGAGTGCAAAGTGAATTCTTTGGAACAAGTTAATGGTCCAAATGTAATCAAGTTTTATATGATTTTGGGATATTTTCTTTTCAACTCAAAATTGACCTCACCCATTTTTCTCTTCTTAACCACTGTAACGAGCTTTTAGTAGGTAACTTCTCGACTTTTGAATACCAAAGGGTACCAAGTTTCAAAATACCCCTACGGATTTACTAACTCAAGTAAAAAAGGTCGCATGAGGTATAAGCTCAATAAATGCTATGCTCAATTTTCTATTTAAGATAAGCAAAATTTATAGGGGTTAAATCCCTAACACTTTGTCATCACCTTCATACTAAAAAGTCAAAGTCACTCCACATAAATTCCTTTTAACATGCACAGAATCACCACAATCTTAAATCATTTTTTTACCGGCTCGAATACTCCAAATTATTATATATATGGTTAAATGATATTTGAACTCTGGGTTAAGGGATCTTACATCTAAATCATCTATTCGCTCTATTTATATGAATATTTCTATTCTTGTACGATGCTCCACTTAATTTTCGTGCATAAATATTGTCACACTTCACATGGATAAGCAGAAAATTCAACTAAATCACATTATTTATATACAATCTATAATGCTCTACTATATTCATCATACTTGACAAGCATGCATAATTTTATTTAAACATTTTTTATCACACAAAACACACTAAATAAAATCATATCACACAAGCACATGGAGATTAAACAAATGATAATAGAAATTAGCAACTGTTGATTCACCCTCCCAAACTTAAAATATGCATTGACCCCAATGTGAGAATAAATATAATGGAGGGCTAGGCAATAGTTTAGCAGATATGAAAAATGCTACGCTTTACATTCAGCATACATCCTTGCGGCCGAAAAATTAGTGACATGTGTGCTTTATCGTTTCCATGCGGTGTCTGGATTGGCCAACTCTAAATTATTTCCTCTGGGTCTACTGCTCCCTCTTCACAAAGTCTAGAAATGTCGTCAACATCAATATCTGACAATCCAAAGAACCTATTGATTGAGCTCCTATAAAAAATGATCGACTTGCCTCACACATAGACTTTTAAATCCCTGTGGTCCTTAGCATTGGCATAAAATTCCCGAACCGTTGATATCAATCCCGGTTGCGGTTATTTTGTAAACAATTTCCAATGTCGACCTTCAATCTGCTTCCTCATATAAAGTTCAAGGTTATCAAAACCCCGTCCTAGAATACAACTCTTGTGGACTAACATGTCGTGATATCTCTTCTCCGTTTCGATAGTCATAACTTTACTTCCGTCAAAGAGCTGGACGAAGAGGCTGAGGCTTTTGATTTCTGCTTAGGTGGCATGGTGAACTCCAAAAAGCAACAATGTCAATCGATTTCAACAACTACAATGGCTCCCAAAAAAAAAAAAATACTCAATACCTCACTAAAAACTTCAAGTGAAATGAAGAACTTATCATAATCACCATACCATCCACAATTAAATTCAACAGTCTAATCAACACCACAATACTAATAGTCCACAATGTCAGTGCAAGTAATCGAAACTACAAAATTTACTACCAAAGATATTTAAGTTCTCTTAGGAATTTCAACAAACACCTTGTAGACCCTTCACAATTCAAACCTAGAATTCCCCCAAACTTCCTCTAATTTTAGCCCCAATTATAAATTCATCATCTCAAAATGCCAAACCACTTCACCCAAAAGAACTTCTCCTACTTCATCCACATCCAACCACCAAGTGTAATATAGCACAATCTATCACAAATCTCCCAAGAAAAGTTTAAATACTTTTGATTCCTTCCGTAGAAAGCCCACTAGATTGGAGGTATTGAAAGGGAATCTTGGAGCTTGAAACAATGTGTAATGTGTGGGTGTATTATGATTGTTGTGTAGATGTTTGGAGGAAAGAGGGGAGGATTTTGTTGTAGAGGTGTGGTCATATGAGATTAAGGAGTTTGAGATGATGGGTTTGTAAGTTGTGTAGTAGATTTGTATGTGGAATAGAGGAATGAAAGAAGAGGTGAAATAGAGAGATTTGGGGATGAGGGATAGTTTAGTTGTGTGGGAATTGGAAAATAAAAGAACAGGGAAGGGGGCTGGTTCATGGCGCTGCAGCGCCTGGGAAGTGGAGATGTAGCACCACTGCTCTGTTTTTTTTTGGGTGGTGGGTTTCTGGGTCGTGGCACTGCAAAGCTTGGGAGGTGGTTTCGCAACGCAACTAATATGTTTTTGGGGGGTGTTAGTTCAAGTGGTGCTAGGGCGCTTGGTCTCGGTAGAATGGTATTTTTTTTGGGTTCTTTGAGTTTCCTTTGACACTTTTCATTTTTCTTTTACTTCATGAACTTATGCACACCCCCAAACTTAAAGTAGTGTTCTCCTAATCACCTGTTCAACCATACACTGCCCTCAAACTTCAAAATCTACTTTCAAATCGCCTTTATATGCATAGTTTCAAAATCTACTTTCAAATATTGTTTGATATGGTGTCCATTCAACTTAAAATTTTCCTTCTTTGGCTGATGTAATTCAACTATACCATAGGGAAACACATGAGATACACTGAAAGGCCCATACTACCTTGATTTCAATTTTCCTGGAAAGAGTTTCAATCTCGATTTGTACAAGGGCCATTGATCTCCCACTCTAAAAATTCGTTGTCGAATGTTTTTCTCATACCATTGCTTTGTCCTTTCTTTGTAAATAGATACATATAGGCTTCTCTTCTAAATTCTTCCAATTCATAAAACTGTAATAGTCTTGTTTCCCTAACCTTTTCTACATCCATGTTCAATTGCTTTGGTGCCCAATATGCTCTATGCTCAAACTCCACTGGTAAGTGGCAGGCTTTGCCAAAGACCATCTAAAATTGTGACATTCCAATCGATGTCTTGAAAGCGGTGCAATATGCACGCAAAGCATCTTTTAATTTCTTCGACCAATCTTTTCGAGATGAATTCATTGTGAGTTCCATGATTTTTTTCAGCTGTTTGTTTGAAGTCTCAACCCATCCACATGTTTGAGGATGACAAGGTGTGACTATTCGATGTTGCACCACATGTGAAACACTACCTTTAATAACCGATTGCAAAAATGAGTTCCACCATCACTTATCATTGCTCTAGGTGCTCCATATTGGTTAAAGATAGATTTCTTTATAAAGTTCACAACCAACTTCGCATCATTAGTGGGTCTTCCAAACTTCTGATATATAATCCATTGCCACTAAGATGTATCGATTATTATAGGATGATGGAAAAGATCCCATAAAATCAATACCCCACACGTCAAAGATTTCCACCTCTAAATGTTGTTTAGTGGCATCTCATAAATGTTCCCTGTTCTGTTCTTTGACACCTACCACATGATCTACACTCACAGGTCCCAATTTTCTCTGGTAAATAATATTAAACCAATTTTTGGTAAACCAAAAGAAACTTCCCATTTAATCATCTTCTTTCATTCACTACTAGACATGGAGACTTTAGAGACAGTTTTTTACCAATGGAAGCCATCCATTGCTATTAGTAACTGATTACCAACGATTTTCCAACGAAATGTTAACAAAAAATGTATAACTAAAAAATAAATGTCGTGGCAACGGAATTATCGACAAAATATAGCAACCATTAAGATTTTGTTTTTAATCCGTGGGTAATTTTTTTAAAAAAATAAATATGAAAAATCACCAACGACGAATGTGACTTACTAATTGTTGATTGTAAAATTTAAAAAAAAAATGAAACATTAATTGAAATTTACCTACAGATTTATTCGTTGTTAATACACTAAATATCTGTTATTTCCTACAGCTTGTTTTGTTAGTAAATGATTTAGAATTAAAAATAAATGAAAATCAAATATGAAAGTAGGTAGGGCAAAACCCAAACTCATCTCATCGCCTCTCTCGCTCATCTCATCCCCTCTCTCGTTCTATGTTATTGTCTGGCCATCGAAATACAGGGCATAGCCGACACCAGCCATCAATTGATTCATATAGTCATCCTTTCTCTCGCTCTACGTTTCTCCCAGAATCGTCTATCCCTCGAAATATAGGGCATCGCCAACACCAGCCGTCGATTGATTCATATAGCATCAACTATTGGAAGTCTTCTTCTTCATTACTCTGAGGTAGGCTATGTAAGATTTAACTCTTTTAGATTTTTTTTCTTCTCCATCATTTTTATTCCTACCATTTTTGCTATTTCCAAAAAGTTGTATTGGGAATTTCATTAGACTGCATTTGGCTGAAATTTGTGTGAGTTTTGTGCTGGAAGGAAGAAGACTAAAACTCGGGTGTTGGGCGAACTTATATTTAGGTAAAGCATAATCCGTTATAATTCATATTTTTGTTGATAGTTAGTATCCTAGTTTGACTTTAAGTTAGGATTACTAGGTTATGCTGCATTTGTAGTGGAAGATCATGTTTTTTATATTTGAGACTTACCTTTAATGTTGGAACTTTTAATTAGTACTAGTTTTTGCCCCGTGCATGCACAAGTTATCCTATCATGTTTTTTATATTTGAGACTTACCTTATTTTGAAGATAATGTTAGCGTCTTCAAATAAATTTCACAAGTTAAATAAGATAAGTGTGTAGGTGTAAGATAAACCCTAAATCACAAGTAAATTTCAACAATGGGAACATCATTTATGTAATTTTAACCTACTTGAGTCTCATCAATATCACAAATAGCACATATATCACTGGCTTCCACCGTCTTTACGGGAACTCTAAAAAATTTCTCGTACACAAAAAGTGCACTTACTCTAGCAAATATACCTTCATTTTCAGAGGTAGATATCTAAACATATAGAATAAATATACAAAACTAATTTGAGATAGATAGTATTCCTTGTTGAGGAAATCATGGAGTTTGTCAACCCCATCCAACACACAGTTATTTGTTTATTAATTTAAGAAGCTTTTCATTGGTATAGGAAACCTACCTTCACATTCATTCTTTTGCGCAATGCCCTAGCATATAAACGTCCAATAGCTATGTGCTCTTTATGTTCATAATATTCGATATTTGTAGCCTAAATAAATAAGTTTAAACAGGATAAAAAAGCACACGACACATCCAACAAAGATCAAACCAATTTTTAGAAGAACGCATAACAGAAAAAATGAGAAACGTTGAGAACATGAACAGCCACGAACAAGTATTTGAAGTGCACCATCTTTCTCAATACAGGTCCAGGTATGCATCTAATAATGGACTAAAAAAGAGGTCCAAGATCCTCTGACAAATATCGGGTGAAAGGCCAGTGTTTCCCTTGATCCCACTTGTAAATAGTACTTGGAAATCACACTGCAAAAAAGAACAAAAATCAACTGCAAATTAAAATCCACAGTACAATCTCTAGAATAATTGAGTATAGAAATGTCTCATCAACTAATACAACTACAATGTAATATTTCAAAGTGGTGATAAATTTCAATTTACTCTTCCATCTAAGAGAATTACGATTTGAAGAAAGATACAATATAAATCCTACTCACACAGTATAAGAATTAAGAATTCAGGTATGTATCTATGTGGTTGGCCATATGAAAGTCGAAATCTAGAGATAGGTTTAATCAATCTCCAAATTTAAATTAAGAGTGTTCTCTGTTTAGATGTGGAATATGTAGGTGTTCATCTGATGCATTAAGTTCAATGAACAGTTCAAAGGTGGAATTAACAACAAATTCTGAATGAGCAGATGGTTTATCAATTTTATTAACAACAACAACAACTACGGCGTGGCCAAATTTAAGAGCCTTCTTCAAAATAAATCTTGTCTGTGGTATTGGACCCTCAACAGAATCTACCTATATTTTAGCCAAATTTATTTGTCAGTAATGAGATCTGTTAAAGGAGACAAAGCTTCTCAGTTTAAGAGAAGGAAAATATAACAAGAATAGACAAATAAAAACAATAGACAAAGGAGAAAGATACCAAGCCAATAATGGCTAAACTTTTTAAGGAAACAAAAACATAAAGAACCCAACAAAATATTCAAATTGAATCAATTAGGCCTAGGCATGGTTTGGATTGGTTTGGTTTTGAATCCAACCCGAAACCGACTTGATCAGTTTGGGTAAATTCCAATCAAAATCAACCCAATCCATCCGTTGAAACCGAATTAAGTTTGATTTAGTTAATCGGATTGGACATGGTTTGGATTGGTTTGGTTTTGAATCCAACCCGAAACCGACTTGATCAGTTTGGGTAAATTCCAATCAAAATCAACCCAATCCATCCGTTGAAACCGAATTAAGTTTGGTTTAGTTAATCGGATTGGACATTGGTGCGAATAAAAAAAAAATTACCTATCTATTTTGGGTTAAAAATTTGCCATTCTATATATATATATATATATATATATATATTTTGCTTACGTAGTGCATAACGATAATATATATAATGTAAATGGTAATGAGTTGATTTTTCCAAAATCATCATATATATTCGATAGTTACCAACAAACAATTACACCAAAAAAATGAAAAGCTACAATCTAAATTTGGAATTTACAACAAACTCTTCTGCTTCTACTTTCTTTCTTTTCTTTCTAAATTTGGAATTGTGGTACAAGAAGCGTAGACGGTAAATAAATTGTTTGAAAACAAATTATATTTGTGGTTTTATTATTTAATTTTTTAAGTTTAAAAAGATGAATTTTAAAATGAAAAAAAAAAGTATTAGCAGGTAGGATCGGTTAATTGATGGGTTGGTTGCTTAAATCGAAACCAACCCAACTCGACTTTGTAATGATTAAAATTAATCAAACCCATTTGTTGATTGAAACCAACCCAAACCGACCCAACTCGGTTAGGTTCAGTTGGTTTTTTCATTTTTTTGCCCACCCCTAGAATCAATGGCATCATCGATAATATAGTGCTTAGGATCTACAGACTACACATGTACAGAACTTAAACAGTGCAACATAGAAGATCATTACATGCCAATTCCCATACCACAAAGTTCAAGAAATCTTGCCGGGCTGCAGGAATGTGTAGGCCAACAGAAGTAATAATTTGAATGTCGAGTTACGACATTTGACTGCCTTCGACGACGCCAGGGAACAAAAGATTTGCTTTCACTTTCACTTCACCGACGAGGTTTTTTTGCATGAGGACCACAAATTATGCTACCTTCCAAATGTATTTCGTATTTTTTTTATGGAGATTATTATGAACCTGTGAAAGGCATGACAAATGGATAAACAGAGTTTAAAAAAATGCAGTGATTTCACATTTTTGGAGGGCAGTGGGGGAGATAGGAAAGATGGAAAGCATGTTTTCACAAATTTCTACTTACCCAAGACTGACAATGCAATAGCTTTGATCTTTCACGTAATGTGAATGCAACGTTCCAACATGCATGTGACCATGAGCATTGTTATTGTTATGATCATGTGAAAGGGGATGTTCACCACTTGCATGAATAAAATAGGATCAATTAGAATTGTGAAAGCAATGTACCACCATAGATATATTTTGCGAAATCCAATGACAAAAATTACCAAAATGTGAAATTATTTACAATCCCATAAGAAAATAAAACCATGCCAAAGCAAGGTAGAAAATTTTGAAAAAAAAAAAAGGAGTTAAACTAAAACCTCTGTTTTTGAATGATCATAAGAGCAACCTTGTGTCCTTTTTGATTACCTTTCTTGAACTTGCCCTACAAGTATACCCAAATGACCTCTCCCATTTCCTGTCAGAGCTCATAGAATTATATATAAAAAAAAAACTCCATTTCCACCTCCTTCCCCTCCTGTAAGTTGCCTCGTTCTACTTGTGTATTAATGAAATGATTTCCTTGTAGACAACATTTGTGGTACATCTTTCGTGTAATAGAAAACTGGTTGGGGAAGATGCAAACCAACAAAATCAAGTGTTTGACTTTGTACTTTGTTTATCATCATTGCGAAGCACAATCTAATTGGAAATTGAGTTCTTTTGAATTGAATGGAATTTTGATCACTTTTTAGAGGTATAAATGGGATCCTCGACAAGAAAACATATTTTCCACAATATTCACCAATTGTGATTTCTGCCAAAATGACATTCTTCTCAAACTTTCGACGAGTAAGGCGTGTCCCGTTGCATAACCCTTCTGAAGGATTGATATTTCGTAATAATATCACAGGACAGTTTATCTTAAGCATCAATTCATGGGGTGGAATTCCATTTGAGGTTAGACTATTCAAACAATCTTCTTGCATGCTCTGTTCTGACATATCAAGTGCTTCATCAAAACTATAGATTGTATGAATTTCACCAGGAATTTCTTCAACCAAAATTCTGTTAACATGATCAATACATGCATTTGTAGGTGTAAGGATAACTCGGCCTACCATCGCGTGAAGATTATCTTCTATATCTATATCTGGAAAAACATGATGTATCAAGTTCTTTAAGGATGTAATTTCATCTACAAACGGTAATACTATATTCTCTGGAAGTTTAATGCATTTACAAGTATGTTCTTCCTCTATTCCATCTCCAATTCTCAGCAAGTAACTACAGAATGTGGGATCCAATTTAGCCCTCATATTTTTTATTATTGGTAGATGCAAAAATGAAGGCCATAAGTCTGAGAAAACTAAGCTAGCTTTCATTATATCGTATTTTTTCCTTTTTCGTACAACTGGTAAAATTTGTCGAAAATCTCCTCTAAGAACTACTACTTTCCCACCAAAGAGCAAATTACAATCAGTAATATCTCTAAACATTTTATCTACAGCTTCTACAGCAGAACCATTAACCATATGTGCTTTATCCCAAATGATTAATTTAGACATTTTCAATAACGTTCCTAAAGTTGATTGCTTGCTAATAGAACAACTTATTTCAACAAAAGTTTCCAAAGGAATTTTGAATCTTGAATGAGTCGTTCAACCTCCAGGTAAAAGAGACGCAGATACCCCAGATGATGATGTTGCAAAAGTAATTAAATTTTGTGACCTTATTAGGAGTGCTTCATATAAAAACGTTTTACCTGTTCCACCTAGACCATCTATAAAGAAAGCACCGTTTGATTCTAATTTAACTTTTTCCATGATTATATCATATGCAAATTGTTGTTCTTTATTTAATGTAGCTACACAAGTAAGCCCCCATTGAGTATCAAAATTAGTGTACCCTCTTCAATCATTATTCTCAACATTTCAGTTTTATCTATATTTACATTGAATGGTACTATTGAATAATCATTTATGTTCTTAACTAATGATTCCAAAATAGAATTGATGTCTTCTAAACCCTTACAGACATATTTTGATGTACATAATCATCAATCATATAAACCTTAAACTTACCCCACAAGAGCTTTTGATGATTAGGATTGCAAAGTGTAACAAGTGTAGCAGAAAGACATCTTAAAGCATTAGGCATCTCGTACAAAATAGCTTCAGATATACATTCTTGAAATGATTGTCTCTATTTAATAAACCATGTAGAAGTGCTGCATCACGATATATATGAGCAGTTACATCGTTCAATATTCTTAAATGATTGAAGGATACTGGTCCTCTTATATGATTAAGAAGAATACGAAGAAAATACCGTTCTCCTTCAGATGGGTGAGCTGTGACAATTCTTCCTATAACATGTTTTTATTCTAGGAGTCCAAACTTTGTTATTTGCATTTGAAACTAAATGTTTTGAGAAATCTTGATACAATAATGTACGAGCAAATTCATTTGTTTCATTTATTCGAAAAAATTTAGTTAGCATAGTTCTCCTTGTATTCAGGTAAACTCATTGTTATTTATTTACATCATCATTGGCATATGTTACTTGTTGATGATCCTCAATATGAAGCTGTAAAGAGTAAACATATGGATACATATAGGATAAATTGAAAGAAAAAATCATGCACATAGACTCAGGTGAAGATATCCATCTAGCATATTGATAACATGAAATTTCATCAATTTGTTTATTTGTTTTATTGGTATCAATATTAATACGATCATGACCTTTGTACACATATTTGTAGAGATATTTAACACATTTGATAGAAGAACATACTTCAACGTTAATATGACAATCAAATTTAGCACTTAAATAAGGATTATATGGTACGACCCAACGATTATCTAACATTTGACCTCTAACTTTAACAAAACCATTATTACGCTGCCTATATAATGGGTATGAGTTATCACCAAATATAGTATTATTACAGTAATCCTTCGGATATTAATTTTTACAACCTTTATTTGGTTCCATACATACATTATTAGGATTTAGGTTTCCACAATGGCCATGCATATTATGTTTAAAAATAACAAAATGAAGATAAGAGTATTTCCCTTTGTCAGGAATTTCTCAAGAAACTATCTTATCAACCTCTTCAGCACAACAAATTTGGTGACCACAGTTGAAAATCAACAATAGATGTGCATGATGAAGCCATCTTTTTTGGAATTCAATCATATATATATGAGCAATAACATAGCCTAGTATATTTTTCTTATATAATTTTTTTTAACTCCTCTAATTTTGCTCAAAAGATACGTGCAATTAGATCTGGTTGATTTTGAACATCATCATTATGTCTTAGTTCTTGCTTAATTTCTAGCCAATTGGGATTACATGTTACATATAAAACTACATCTAGTTTTCCATAACGTTGTACAATAGTCATGGCGTTCATATATCACCTTAGCAAATCTCTAGGACCACAT
>CAIGRP010029127.1:0-24686 GCA_903798385.1 Fraxinus cuspidata | reverse complement strand
ATTATTAATTAATTATTAACAAAACCAAAATTAAATAAGGGTGTATTGGGTATATAACTAATAGGAATTATTGTTATTAATTAATTATTGACAAAAATAAAATTAAATAAGGGTATATTAGGTACATAGTCAAATATGTAAAGGTAAATGAGGTATTCAAAAGTTTCTTATCAATCCCTACTTTTAATATATTGTAGATATATAAATACCAATATGGTTGGGTTCAAAGTTTTTACACAAGTTACATCTCTCGTTTGTTTTGGATAAAAAATAGTGTTCTAAAAAGTGCATTTAGACGTTGTCTAAACGTGAAGTATGGACAAAACATTTTGCCTTACAGTAAGTGTGAACTAAGCGGTCAACTAAGTTGACCACCTCATGTGTGACATGCATAGGCGCTCTTTATTACTTTTTTATTTTTATTTATTTCTTTCTTTCTAAAAAACATTTTATTTGATTTTAATTTATTGACTTCTCACCCCCCCCCCCTTTAGAAGGCTTTTGTTTGACTTTATTTTCAAGTTTTAAAATGACTATATCCGTACAAAATTCTAAAATGACTTTATTCGATAAAGCTTTAGATAATATTTAAGTTATGGTGCTTCTTATATAATATGCCATTATAATTTTGAAATTTAATATATTTTGTTGAAAATTTCGAAAGTATATATGAAATTTCTGTAAATTAATTAGAATTTATTTAGTTGAAAGTTGAAACTATGAAAAATAATCTAACTTTCATATTTCGTAAACTTGAAAATTTATAATTATCTAATAGTAGAAATTGTTAAGTAAATATAGTATTTATAATTTTAAATATTTGATATGTATTATTTTAATTATTAAAAGATTTTTCGAATGATTATGTATTTGAAATAATAATAAAAATAAGTAACGCTTTTTTACTCATAAGTCTTGTCTAAGCTCGTAAAGCTAGAAGCTTGACTTTCATGCCTACAAACACTTTATGCTTTTTAGAGTGATGATAAAAATTAGATTTTTAATAGATTTTGATAAAAATTGTTGATAAATGCAGTTGAAACTTAACAAAAATTGTACGTCTCACAAAATGTGTGATTTTTTTTTTTTTAAAATGAGTTTTGGGATGAGGGAGCCAAACATGGACACAATATTTTATTTTATTTTTTTATTAAGACACTCTCTCACTCTTTTTAAAATTAATAAATATACGATTACTCAAAGGTTTATTAATAAAAAAGTATTTAAATTTCAAATATATTATTTTCAAACATATATCTCTTGTAACTTTAAGTCCTTCAAGGACAAATAGATGTTGATTTTAACATATTTTACTTTTTTATGAGTTGAAATCAAGAAGTTCTTATAAGAAAAATAAATTATGCCAAAGTGTTTAAAATCAACAAACTAAATTATTTCTTTGATAAATTTAATAATCGAAAATGTTCATCAATTTCTTTTTTCACTTCCACATCTAATGAAAAATTTAACGGAATGAGATGTTTCACAACCACATCGAACAATGTTATGTTAGGTCTAGTTCTCAATCATTAACTTATTATTTATCTTTTTTAGCCTCATTTTTTTGTTGTAAAATGCATTTGAAATAATAAATTGATGGAGTATGTGTGGTTTAAAAACGAAGGAAAAGTTTTTTGATTATATATAATATTATTTTATTGAAGAATATATGGTTGAAAAGAACAGAGAAAAAAATGTATATTGAAAAAATTGGGATCGAACAAGAGCTATATCGAATTTACATTCCTTTCTATTTTTAAATTAATTATAATTGAGCGAAGGTCAAGAACCTTAGGTTTAATTATGATACAATAAATAAAAATTATAACATCTTATTTTTGCAAGATAGTGCAAATTAAGTTGTTGTTGTTATTGTTGTTGTTATTATTATTATTAATATTAATATTATTTTAAATTGCATTATAAAATCGCGTGCCATGGAAAAATCTAATGATCTACAGATGGTACGTACATAGTCAATGCACTCGAGTCCGTCGGACACGTGTACGATTAGGATCACATCAGCTAACCTAGGGCGCAGCCTTACCCAATCGATCCCTAAGTACACCTCTCTGTTTCCGTCTATAAATCTTCCCATTTCGCTCACTGAGCCATGGAAGTAGCTCGAGAAGTAGCGTTCATGTAATTCGTTCGTGGTAAATTCATAATTTCTTACTTTTTATTTTTATCCATAAGCTGAAATGGCCAAGGCTAAAAAGGCGAAAAGTGAAGAGCAGAAAGGAGGAGATAATAGTAATTCTGAAGCAGTGGTTAAGCATCAGAAGCTTTGTCTCTCTATCGACATGGATAATCGTCGAATCTACGGGTATGTTCATTTTAATCTTTTATTTTCTTTATAATTTTAATAGATATGAGTAGGAATTGAGCTTAATTTTAATGGTGGCACTGCATTTTTTTTTAAAAATGTTTATCATTCATTTTTATTATAGCTCAATTGAATTTGACTGATTTGTGTTGCTAAATACTGAATTTACTCTGTGTAGTTGTTTTGATTGAATGGAATAACTCGAGAATTATCGTAAAGTTCACCTTTTTTATGTTATTTTTAACAAAGAACCAGATCTTTTGAGTTAATTTAATGAGCTGCATTGCATTTTAATCATTCTTTGGGATAATAGCTCAATTAAATTTTACCATGTTTGTGTTTCCAATAAAACTTACTCTGTCTACCTTTTTTTTTTGACTGAATTGAATAACTTGAGGATTACTGTGAGATTTACCATTTTGTCGTGCCTGTGCTGCAGTGAATACATTTTAAAGTTTCATTATGCTGTACCCTATCACAGAGCCAGATTCTTTAGGATTTTTCTTTTCAGTTAAATATTTATTTTTTACAGTTTAAATGTAAGTATCGTCAAATTGTTTATGACACCATTTACCAATTCTTCTGCATTGAAGGCTATGTTCTGTGAAAAAAAAAATTGACTATTCTAATTTGAATGAAGGAAATTTAAAAATTTAGCATGGGTTTTCTCCAATTCCATGGCCATGTGCCATCATATGGCGTCAAATTGCATTATATTAATGCATCAGTGTGCAATTTTGAGGTCACATTATAAATCCTCTAATATTTATTTTCACCACATGCTTCAAATTCTTTTAAAATAGCAATGTTACTTTCGGTGATAATTAGTTTGATTTGTTAGAATTTGGAAAAATAAGGTAATTACATAACAGATTGTTATTATTCTCCTCTTTAGGTACACAGAACTTCTGATAGTTGTACCAGACAATGGCATTGTGGGTTTGCATGCAGATAATTTGGCTATTGAGAGGGTTACAGTAGATAGGGAGCCAGCAGAATTCGAAGTCTTCCCTCATTATCAGCAATTAGACCCAAAGGACAGATGGTGTGTGGTATCGTCAGCCACCTCAGCTGCTGATGCAGCTGGTTCGGTGTATTTGTCATCTCTTGAGATTGAATTGCTTCCGAATTTGCTAATAATGTGCAGCAAGTCTGCCAAAATGGAGAATGAACAAAGACATGTGCATATGAACACTGGTATCGACTCATCTGCTGATGCCGAGCAGGTTTATGACCGGTTCTTCATTCTGTTGCTTGTGTTAATAATTAATATTTTCATTTCTAGAAATATTTTGTCGGTAACCTGTAATCTTATTTATGGGACATGACATCTTTTATATACACTTCATATCCGGCTTGTTAATTTCATTAGAACCACCATCTTCGGTGGTATGTGACTGTTGAGTTGACTCATGCAAGCAAAGATTGTTAAGTTCATTTGTATTCTGTCCATGAATTTATGTTGATGTTCGCGTGCCATTTTTACCAGCTTTTCCATAGATGACATGCTACAAGTTCTATTATTAGATGTTTATTGGCGCGACAAAGAATGAAAGTTAAGGCAAGATGTGAACAAAGATAATTGGGACTCTTCTGTGGAAAGACTTCTGTATGAGAGATGTTCTATGCTCAACATATCATCTTCATTTTTAAGTACAATAGCAATAAAAAATTAAGTATTATTCTGATTAAATTTGACGTCCGCTACATTAGTTTTTAATTACTCGACATTCTAGATCTAGTGGAAGATCCAATGCAATTAAGTTGTTTCAACTTCTTCAGCTTATATATTCTGATTTATCTCTCTTTCTATTGATCTGAGTATACTAACATTGACTTGCTTGTACGAGTGTGAGCTTGTTTAGCTCTACACATGATATCTACAACCAAATTGTCATGTTGTTATTTTTCCTTGGTGATGACACTCCTCTTGTTGGTGTATATTTCTTTTCTTATTTTATTCATTCTAGTATGCATGCACATTTGACTTATCATGCATCTGTTTTTTGAAAGGTAACTTATCATGCCTCTGTAACATTCATAATTTCATTTATGGACATTTTGTTCTACAACAACCCAATTATCAGTACTATAAAGCGTAGCTACTCTAATAACTGTTTTGTAGAATTTTTCTTGTAAATTTATTTGTATCTTTCATTCACACATTTCATCAAATAAAGGTCAAGAGATGGGTGTTTGGCTAGTGTTGGAATGATTTTTGGTCATTATGAAGTGGGTGAAAATGAGACTATTTGTTGGTTATCTCATTAACCCATGTTGAATCCCTGTCTTGTTTCTCATATATTCCCTTTTTCTTTGAATCTTTATTTCATTTTATTTGCATAGCCAGTAAATGAATTGGTTTAACATTATGATCTACCTAATAAGAGAGGAGAATTTTGTCATCTCTTGTTATAAGCTCTTTGCTTATCAAGAAGTATCGAAAGGGAAGACACATCTGTTCTAATTCCTCTGTCATTATATATTTGATGGTGTAATTCAAGTGAACTGCTTTGTGTTTTTATTAATCTAGAGTATGTCCTACTAAAGGACTGTCCTGGTATTTTTTCCTTGCTATGGAGATGAGATTTGTACGTGTAAGGTGTTAGATTATATTCAACAGTTAATTAAAAATATCAATTCATGACGAAATACGTCTCAGGATACCAAGCGTAATCTGAATGTTTAAAAGAAGTGCATCATCACATAAATTGTGTATAGACCAGTTTAGAGAAAAGAATATGGGTTAGAACTGCCAAATGATTTTAACATAAACTCATGGAAATATAAATATGCATCTAACTAGTATATTAGCTGAATCGGTTACCACTACTGCATGTTGTTGCATGCTAAACTATACTGTCACGTTTCTTTTAAGATGTGTTTGTTATGAGGTTTACTCTTCTATGACTTCTCATGTAGGTTGTGTTGGGTGCAGAATGTGAAAAAAGTTCGCATTGATTATTGGGTGGAGAAGGCAGAAACAGGAATTCATTTTGATGATAATGTGTTACATACTGATAACCAGTTAAGGCGTGCACGGTGTTGGTTCCCTTGCATGGACGATAGTTTGCAGCACTGCTGGTATGTGCAACGTTATGTTGTCACTTTGTTAGCATTCATATAATTTTTAATTATATTAGTGATAGCTACTCTGCATTTTGTCCAGCTATGATTTAGAATTTACAGTGGCCAGTAACCTCGTGGCAGTTAGCTCTGGAACATTACTTCATCAGGTGAGACAAGGTTATGAATTTTGTTCTATGCACGAGGGAAATGGAAATAATTAAGATTGATTATGAAATAGTGATGGAAACTGCTCTTTTCATGTCAGCAATGTGCCAACACGTTTACATCCTATCGTTGCATGTAAAATATTTTTGTTTTTATTATTAACATTTATATTATTGATGATGATTAACGTTGATTTGTTCTAAGTGAGGTCCTTTGGTGCATGTTATTCGCTGATCATGTAGTTTTTTTTTATGAGTCATAGGATGAACTTTAGAATCTGAAGGCTTTAGGGCATAAGAGGATAAATACAATTTCACTTTAATAAAAGTTGGAATAAAGATGATAATGAAGTTACTACAGAGGATCATGTTATACCCTAAAATGATTGATAAATATCTAGGTTTGACTATTAACAAGGAATGAGGAATTGAAGAATTTGTAAACCATGGTTTAATAAAACCCTTACTCAAGAAAAGCCTCTTGGCACGAATTTTCAAGGAATTTATTGAGGTTTTCGCCTCTACTGATTGAGGCGTTAGCCTTAAAGTGCACGCCTCAGTCTCTTAGTGGAGTGCACTTCCATTTTTTTTTTTTTTTGTATCTTGTGCTGGGGCCCACTTTATGAAAAGCCTGCATATCATTTTTGTGAATCAGCTTTGAAAAGTCAAATGTCTGCTAGGAAATTAATAAAACTAGTTGAAAATAAGAATTTAACACCTAAAGCGATACACTATAAAATGAAAAGCTCTACACAGGCCCGTGTAGGCGACAACTACTTGGCAACGCCGGTGGCTTGGCAGTAGCGGCAATTTATTGTTTTAAATTTTATTATGCTGGCAACTTGAAGGAATCAGTTGAGTCATTTTTCTTTCTTTTTTCTTATTTTGTTTATTCTCTTTAATTTTTTTTATTGTTTTTGGGTTTACAACTCTTGTTTGATAAACATCTTCTCACTTTCTTCTTCCATTTATCTTACGTTTAGGGGAAAAAAAAAAAAAGCATGCAAACCCCATGATCGTATTCGCATGCATGCACTAGATAATTGATTAGACTTGGTATGCTTATTATATTATAGAAGGATAAGATCCATAAGTTGATATAGCGAAATGGCAGAAGCTAAGATGGATGTTGCTCATAATAAAATGGATAAGAGGGTGGTGTTGATTAGGATAAATTAAAGGAAGATGATTTAGATGGTTGAGACATGTTTTGTGTAATCTTTCCTCAGGGCCACTGAGAGGTGAGTACCCGACCATAAATTTCAGGGCCCGTGGGATTAGTCGAGGTGCGCGCAAACTGGTTCGGACACCCACGGTTATAAAAAAGAAGACATGTTTTGTGTAATCTTAAGAGATTTCTGTACATCAGAGTAACACGATTTGTATAGAATATGTTGGGAGAGGGGTAGACCAAAACTAACATATCATGTGGTAGTTGCCAAGGATCTAGTTGCTTTAGAAGTAGATGGTCTTGATTTAGCAATGAACAGAACAGAATAATGAACAAGAATTTTTGTAGCTGATTCGAAATTTGTTAGGAATCAAGACTTAGTTGATGATATGTTTGATGCCTTTAATGCCATAATATTTTCAATATATACTACTCTTTCTTCTTTGTTTTTTTTTATTTATTTATTTTTTCCTTTCGAACTGTGACCAATTTTTTTTTTTTTTCCTTTGGCAGATTTTGACCAAGGATGATCCTCCGAGGAAGACATATGTATATAGATTAAATGTTCCTGTGGCTGCTCAATGGATATCTCTGGCAGTTGCACCATTTGAAATTCTTCCTGATCAACATAGTGGTCTTCTATCACACATTTGTCTACCAGAGAACTTGTCAAAGCTATGGAATTCAGTTGGATTTTTCTACAATGCTTTCAGGTATTTCTTGATATTGGCCCTTGTTTTTATGTTTATGGAATCCCTCAATTAAAATGGTTTTCCAAAAAGGTTATATTGCATTCATAATTTGACTTGACTTTTCACGCCCAAGATTAATATTGTTCTTTCCAACAGCCACTATGAGTCTTATCTTGGTGCGAAATTTCCATTTGGGTCGTACACACAAGTGTTTATAGCTCCTGAAATGGCAGTATCCTCGTTGAGTTTGGGAGCATCTTTAAGTATCTTTAGTTCTCAAATGCTGTTTGATGAGAAGCTTATCGATCAGGTATGCTTATGACATGGGTTAATTTCATTAGTGGTAACATCTATAGGTTAATATTTGATCGGATAAATTAGAGTGGAAGTTTGAAATAACAAGTTGTCAATAAGTTCGTAATAAGCTGGTTTACATATTGTTTGTGCTCATTGGCATTAATATCTATAAAAGTATTTGAAGAAAAAGGTGAAGACTAGTTGTAAACAAAAGGTGACAAATTTTAATACCAGTACCATTTCTGAAGACACATTAAACTTTCACCAACAGTACTCGAGCTTTTTTTTTCCTCATCCAATAAACATTTAATGAGAAGGATAAATCGTTCAAGGAATCGAGGGCTCTCTTGGCTAACCCCTCTGGTACTATAGAACCACACAGAAGCCACTCACTGTGATGGGGAATGTATTGTGGGATTCAGAAGTCTATATCTAAGCATCTTGCCCATCCTCCTTAGAATGATTATATGATAAAACCCCAATTGACATATTGTAAAGAGTTTTGAGAATTGGTTGAAGTAGAAGACCCTCTCTTGCATTCTTCAACAGATAAGATATTGTACAGATATATACTACCCTCATTCTCATTTTATTTAGTAAAGTTCATTTTGTTAAGTTGATTGAATAAGAACCAAGTTTTTGAAATAACATATTTGTTTGCTAATACACCACGTCTGAAATTAGGAAGGATGAACTTAAGATGTAGCTCCTCACTGTTTTGTGTGGGTGATTTTCTGGAGAGGAATAGGAATACCCTGTTTCTCTCTCCTTTCCGGTCTCACTTGTTGTGATCCTTGGGTGGTTTGTTTGTCTGAATGGGATGGGCTTTGAATTTTCTGGCTTTTGTATACCCCTTGTGGAAAGAGGATATAATAACACATTGCTTGCAGAATTTGCCTTCCTTTTATAAAAGCATTCTGATCCCGGGATGCCAACTAAACAATAGCCCTCTTCTTATATCATGCTTTCTTCTGTTATCTCTGTTCTTGTTGATGGACTTAGATTTTATTGAACAGACTATAGAAACGAGGATTAGACTTTCTTATGCCCTTGCAAGGCAGTGGTTTGGAGTATATATCACTCCTGAAGCATCAAATGATGGTAAGGCATCAAACATATGTTTGCACTTTGCACTGGTAACTATATAAAAGTTACATTCTGATATAGTTACTGTGATGCTTCTTGTCAGATTGGCTCTTGGATGGTCTTGCTGGGTTTCTGACTGACACATTCATTAGGAAGTATCTAGGGAACAATGAAGCACACTATAGGCGGTATAAGGTTTGCTTTTCCTTCCTTCCACACCTCATTTATCTTGTATCTTAGTCCATCTTATTCATAACTTGAATATACTTAATGCTACTACACTTTCCATATTAATGTGTTAGGATAATGAGAAATTAGTCATCTTGGAAGTGACGGTGGCATATATTTTGTCCGAACGCTTTCCTTTATTGTTATATTCACTTGCAAACATGTTTGGAAAGTAGTACATGTCTAGCAACTCTTTTATATAATTCCTATAGAAAGGTTGGAGTTACTAGAAAGCAAAAGTGGAATGATACTTTGTTGATTTCTGGTTTGAAATTTATCTTTGACTTCGTTTCATTGGTAGTTTCTTGATATCAGTATTTATAGCTTGTTTCAGATTGGTAATAGTTCTTTTAAGCTGTGAGTTCTATGAAATATGTGGATAAAAAGTATGTTTTGACCGGCTTAAATTATAACTTAAGCCATGCCAAACATGCACTTAGATATTTGGCTTATTGATTTCTGCAAATGTATGTGTTGTCTGATACATCTGTTCACATGCAAACATGCATACATCAGAAAATGTTGGCTATTAATCTAGTAATACATGAGATTAATCACAAAAAACTTAGCTGATTAAAAATGATATGAAAGAAATACTGGTGTAAATGGATTTCATGTGTTAAGAGTCAGTTGTGACCTTTTCTTTTTGTCTTAACAGGCTAATGTCACAGTTTGCCAAGCGGATGATAGTGGTGCAACTGTCTTGAGCTCTGCTGCTGCCTCTAAGGATTTGTATGGAACCCAGTGTATAGGTTTTTACGGAAAAGTGAGATCATGGAAATCTGTAAGTTGATGTTTTACTTTGTTAAATTTGCTTAGATTCCCTGTCCATAGTTTTTAACTTTAAAAAATGTTTTATGTAACAGGTGGCCATCCTTCAAATGTTGGAAAAACAGATGGGTCCTGAGTCATTTCGTAAAGTAAGAATAGGAAAACTTGAGTTATTATCATGCTTTTATGCTTTAGAGAAATTATACTAGCTAACGATTATGCTTCCAGCTTTTGGGGTTGTGCATGCTTTCTCATATTTTTTTCCCTTGTTACCCAATCTTTATTGGAGATTTTAATTACTGTTATTACTTCTTACAATTCTTCTTCAAGTTACAATTTTCCATTCTAATGCTATCAGATATTTGTTTATTGGGAATGAATAGCAAATTGATGGAGATTAAGAAGAAGAGGGCGTTGCTCCCCTTTGAGGCTTAATTGGGGGAACGTGAGCATTTTCATTTTCACTTTTGGATTTCAATGTCCGGAAGATATATGGCTATTCTCTCATTCAAAATATGGATATATAGAGTGAAATGAGATATGTTAATGTATTTTGGAGTAGTGATTTTTTTGGAGAATGTGTGGTTAAATGAGTTGAAAAAATGAGTTTTTGAAAAAATGGGGATCAAACAAGGGCTACGGTTCTATGAGCATTTTTGTCATAGGTTGTTCTAGGCTTTTCATTTGTATATATTATTAACTGCTTTTAATGCCTTTGTGCAGTGTCATTAGTGTCAGTTGACTTAATAATGGAAATAAAAGGTTTGACTGAAAGCATGGTCCTGCTGATATTATGTTGCAACCTTTTAGATAGTGATTGCCACCAAAAACTCCAAATCATAGTTATTAGCCGGACCAAATATTGACCCGGCTAAGCTACCCGATCACTGGTTTGATAGGTGGTCACTGGTTGGACAGATGGTCTATTATACAAATTATCTTTAAAATTTATTAGTCAAACTTATTTTAATGAAACTAAAATAGAAGTTTTAAATGGCCTATCGTTGATCACAAAAATAATTAATTTTTATAGTCTGTTAAAGTCGTGTTTTATGGATTAGTATATAAAAATATCTGAAGTTGTTCGAATAGAATTTGATATGATATTTGTCAATGTATGATTGTCTTTTTAGATACTTTAATTATATAAATACAGTTGCTCATATTAAACAATGTGACGGGCTAGCCTAATGGTTTTTTCCTCTATACGATTCCTTGGAGGACCAGTATCAAGTCCCCTGCTAGTGAGATTTTTCGGAACATTTCAGAGAACTGGTGAAACCGGTTTGTTGGGTTCATAAAAACACCTACCGGTTTATCCAATTTACTCCAGGTTCAACAGCTAACAAGGCCGAATATATTGCCTGGACCAGATCATGGTCCAATGTCACTGGTTTCCTGGCCAGACTGGTCCGGTTTTAATAAATATGCTGCAAATGCTAACGTTCTTTTATCAGTCTACCAGTTCACTGATTGGTTAGATGTCTTTTTGTGAAACATAAGGTGCAGAATAGTTGAATGGATATAATAGTTGTGTCTTTCTACTCTTTCTTCCATCCTTACTAATGGGATAATCGCCAAGTTTAGGCATAATACTTGTACAATATATAATCTATTTGATGTAATTATGATCTTGAAACATGACTTCTATCAAGAAAACAGTAATTGATTGCTTCTTTGGGGATTTTATACATAAAGACTCTCTTATATGCTCTGAAGTGCATATTTCTTTATATTTTTAGGTTTGACGATTATGCATATGTACTTCTCGACACCAAATTTTATGTGAAGCTATGCATACATAGTATTGACAAGATTGATGGGCACATGTAAATACATAAAACATTTTTACTTTCATGCCTTTTAATTGTAATTGATGTTAGACATTTTTCCTTCACTTGCAGATTCTTCAGACTATTGTTATTCGGGCTCAAGATGCTGTTCATTCTTTTAGAACTCTCAGTACCAAGGAGGTGATTTCATATATATATATATATATATCTCTGATACCCCTTTACTGCATTAGCTAAAATATTGAAACCAGGATTGTTAATTTGGTGGATAATTCTTACACATGTATCTTCCTATATATATATCATTATCTGGGGTCAGAATGGAAAAAGAGGGTCATAGCACATTGTCCTGTTATCAGACCTGGTGTCCTATATCTCTTGAAAAGGTTTTTAACAGAAGTAGAATATTTTGGATGTGCAATGCTGAAGACCTTTGATTGGCTGACAGTTTTTTTATTTCAGTCCCTTATCTGTTTCTGTTTCCCGTTTGTTTTGATAACTATTGTTTGCTTACTATCTTAAAGATTCTGAAGTTTTTCACTGTGATCTTTTACCTGATTATTCCATATCTAATTATGTATTGAATTAGCAGAATGTCGTTCACCTTGTATTTTTCCTCTTTTCTTATGTCCTCCCCGTTTATTACATTTATTACCTATGTCTTTTAAATAAATAAAAATGAGATAATACTAGATAGCTGCTGACTAATATTCGATCATCTGTTGGATGATTTGTTGGAAGGATCAATCTTCTAACTGCTAATTTTTCTACTTGCATTATCTAAATAATGTCTCTCATAATACATAAGACTGCAGTTTTATGGGGAGTGGAGTTGCTTTATGAACTTTGATTATAGAAAGGCTAGCCTTTGCTATCCATCTCAACATATATATTGATAATACGAGTTACATGAAAAAGATTTTCAGATGTCCGGCTTCATGTACATCGTTGAGGGGATCCTACCTTCTCTTGTTGCTTGTATTGGAAAGATAGCTACTGTTTTTCTGTTTTTACTGGTCCAATCATCTTTCCCCTTGTTTTTGTTAACCCACAACTTTCATAAGGGCAGTTGATTTGGTTTTGATCCAGACTCGATGTTTCTTTCTCTGTCAGATGGATGTTGAAAATTGTTAATTAAATATATCATCTTAAAATATATGTTGATTACCATATGGATTCTGATACGGTATTTCATTCATTTGATCAAATATTTGTATAAATGGCAGTTCCGGCACTTCGCCAATAAGGTTGGAAATCTTGAGCGTCCATTTCTTAAAGAGTTTTTTCCTCGCTGGGTTGCGGCCTGTGGTTGTCCAGTGCTGAAGTACGGTTCTTGCTGTAAAATTGCTCTTTACACTATCTTTTAGGCAGTTCACTTCTTACTGATTTTCCTTTGATTTTATACTTTCGCTCTGGTCCTGTTTAAGGATGGGGTTCTCCTATAACAAAAGGAAAAATATGGCTGAGTTAGCAGTACTGCGGGGATGTACAGCCAGACCTGATTCTAATGCAATTGTTAATAATGGTAATCCTGATAATGAAAACCGAGAAGGCGATGTTGGATGGCCAGGCATGATGAGCATAAGGGTTCATGAGCTTGATGGCATGTATGATCACCCAATTCTACCAATGTCTGGTGAACCTTCGCAGCTGCTGGAAATTCAATGTCATTCAAAACTTGCTGCTAAGCGCTTCCAGAAACCCAAAAAGGGCTCCAAGCCTGATGGTTCTGACGACAATGGTGATGCGGTGCCCGCTACTGATATGCGACCAAAGTATGTTTTACGAGTTTAGTTCGTGTAGATGCATGTGTTTTTCAGTACACAGATGTTTGTACCCGTGAGATACTCTTTTCGAATTGGATATGGATTTTGTGAGGGGTTTCCTAATTCTTACATCAGTTGATATAATAACATTGCAGTTCTGATTCTCCCCTGCTGTGGCTTCGTGCGGATCCAGAAATGGAGTATCTTGCTTTAGTTCACTTTAACCAACCTGTTCAGATGTGGGTGAGTATTTACTCTTATCACTACCTGATGATTATTTGTTAAAAGGACCATGGGAAAGGGAAAATTTCACGTATAACCTTTTACTTCATTTTTAAGAACTTCTAACTAAAACTTTCACAAGATTTATGCTTTTCTGAAAATCCAAATGTACAATTCTAACACAGATGATCTAAGACTTGTGTATTGACATATGACCATTAAGAAAGAAAACATGTTTTCTGGGAAAAAAATATGCCTGATTTATTAGTTAATTCTCACAGAAGAATATGAAACAAAAGGACTTATTTATTATTATAACTTATAATTTATTTCATTAGCCAGCTCCTACAATAGGCAGACTATATACACTTGCCAGTATGAATTGTAATTATTGATAGTTGAAGTAAGATGTGAACCTCTAGTGCCTATCCATGTAATGACAGGCTTATTATTGATGATTGCAACTCAAATCCCTCTCTTCCTTTATTACATAGTCCTCTGTTCTGCAGTTATCGAGGGTTATATTCTTCTGTATGTTGTTAAATACTTTGCCTCTTCATTTCTTTATACTTTCTCAAGTTCAATTATGTATTAGAAATTATCATTCTAGACCTTCAATCTTATTGCCTGGACTTTTTCATTCCCGTGCTTGTATATTTCTCTTGCTTCTGCTCCATTGATTATAAGCTTCCAAATTACTGATGTGTTATTCTTCTCTCTCCTTCTTGACAGATGTAATGTATATATATATATATTTTTTTTTTTTTTGAGTTTATTATCTGCAAGTTATATATCAATGTAGTCGATACATTCAACTGGTAACATATGGAAATTAAGTGCTCTAAATTTTTTAACTCAATTCCGAAGACTGCATAATCAACTACTGAAGAAAAATTGATTGTTAAGAACAATAAGATTCACGAGTCAGGAGATATTGGAAGAGAAAATTCTTGTTCTTCTCTCTTTTGTTTTGTTCTTTTCTCTGACAGAGGATTAAGGGGTTGAATCCATGAAGCCAGTCTAATGGCTGGAGACAGACATTTAATTGGGTTTTTTTCCTCTTAAGTTCTGGTAAACTCTTATACAGTACAAATATTTTAGGTATGCCTGGTGTTTACGTCTTATATACCTAAACTTGAATCAGACTTGAGGTATCTTATGCGAGGACAAAATCTTTGTTATATTTTGAAGTTTGTGAGCTTCTATATGAATTTTGCTATATTGAAAGAAAAAAAACTGTTTTCCTCTCTCACTTCTGTATGTGCATTATTAAATTGTGGTTTTCTGTTTCCTTCAAAACTGAAAACTACTAATTCACACACCTTACCTGAAGAAAATGGAAGTTTGAAAACAATCACAATTAACCAAATGAAACGAAGCTCTTTTATAAATCACTTGCTACGATGATGTTTTGAAACCTACGCAGGTTCATTATGTTGATAATTCTGAAACGCTAATCATCGTAACGAATTTATGTCATTGTTGCTTTCCAGATAAATCAATTGGAGAAGGACAAGGATGTTATTGCTCAGGCCCAAGCTATTGCAGCATTAGAGGCATTACCACAACTTTCATTTTCTGTTGTGAGCGCTCTAAATAACTTTCTTGTGGATTCCAAGGTCCCTTCTCTCTTTCCATTTATTTTAGTATATTTCCTCTTTCTTTTATCTATGTTCAGTGAGTTGAATCCATTTCAACTTGTGTTGTTTAGGCTTTCTGGAGAGTCCGAATCGAGGCTGCCTATGCGTTAGCTAGTACAGCATCTGAGGTATACCCTACAGAATATTTTATTTTTTGACAAATAGATGAATGTGTATTTTATATGCTATCATAGATTTTTTTCTTTATTAATTGTGATTAGTGTTATGGCAAACAAAATTGCTATTTACATTGTTTAAGGTGAACTTGACTTTCATTTTCTCAGAATGTATTGCCAATTCGCCTTTATAAACTTCATGGTATATATTTTGTGTGCCTGTGCATCCTGGGTTTATTTTGTTTCTTCCATTTCCTTGTTTTGATTGTTCAGTTAAGTAGGCTTTAATCTCTGTTTTGACACCTGTGTTCTATTTGTCTGTATTATGGTTGATCAACATGTACCCTCTGTTTTATTAAAATGTTATATAGGCTACATATGTCTTACCAATTTCATCTCTTTCATGATCCCTGAAAGAGATTCTTCCTCTCATTTATGTCACACAACTTCGTTGTAATTACTATTGATCTTCTAAGCTTGTTGATGATATCTTTTACGGTTTGATTATGTATGAATGCTAATTATTGATATGCATGTAAATGATGTTTTTATGCTTGTCTAATCAGGATACTGACTGGAGTGGCTTACTCCACCTGATCAAATTTTATAAAAGTCAGAGATTTGATCCAAATATCGGACTTCCCAGGCAAGTTTTTTATGTTATACTGGTTAAATTTGGAATATTTTTTTGGAACTATTATTATTATGTTGATTTCTACATTCTTTCATTTCTAGGCCAAATGACTTCCGCAATTTCCAGGAGTACTTTGTACTTGAGGTAATGCAGTGAGGTAGGATGTGATTTTTGCATCCAAGTTCCATCTGTAATTTGTAGCTGGTTTTTTCTTTACTTTTTGAAATTCTCTAGGCTTCTCCCAACGAGATCCACCCTTCCACATTTTTTTGAAAGCCCCAAGCTTGGAACGGGACATACTTCTTTTTTTTTTTTGTTTCTAACTCAATGGTCTCTCTCCCCTTTGATTATTCTCTCACCTTTTCATGTCATGTCCGTGGAGATGCTTAGTAAATATAGATCATTAGTAGGTCGTTATTGTTTGTTCTGTTGTACATGGCTTTGATATTTCCATGTCTCTTGCTGTCCAACTACTAAATTTTTTATATTGATCTACGTTATTGTCGAATCAAGCTTAAATTGATTTGTTCATGAGAATGGAATACTTCAGAGAAATACGTTCTTGACAGAGTTCAATAAGGATGGTTGCAACATTATTAACCTCCTCCTCTCAGTCAACTATTTATTTAGGGCTTGTGTGACAAAGTTTCTCTTAAAGTTGATGAAATGTGTGGTTGAAAAGTTGATAAATTGTGCATCCCATGAATGTGTGGTTAAAATTGATGTTTGACCGGTTGAGAAGTTTGAAAAAATTTTAACCAAGTTTTATCAAACAAGCACTTGTTCATTTCTTATGTTTTGAATATTATTGCTTACATAGGAGGGTAAAGTAGATGGGTTAAGAGGGATTCTTGTGTCTCAACTATTTGATGGTGCTCTGAGTTCCCATTTTTACCTGTTCTTCATGTCTTCATAGAAAAAGGAAAATTAACAATAGCAGATTTCATCTTCTTACAGATGTCTGTATCTTTCTGATGAAAATTGAGTTTTTAATTATTTTTTAAGTTAGTATTTTCTTTATTAAATAAATTCGGAATTCAATTCCAATTAGAATTTTTAATTTTTGTTATTATGTAGATATTAGTTGTTATTATCTAGATTAAAGAAATAATCAGATATTAATCTTATGTTCCTTGTTATCCATCTTTGAGATTGTTTCCTAAAGCCTCATTTTTCTGATAGACGGTTTTGGCAGCTGGAGTCCTCCAGGGTATGGTTTTGCACACCCTACTTCCAAGTTCTCATCAGATATTAATCTTATGTTCCTTGTTATCCATCTTTGAGATTGTTTCCTAAAGCCTCATTTTTCTGATAGACGGTTTTGGCAGCTGGAGTCCTCCAGGGTATGGTTTTGCACACCCTACTTCCAAGTTCTTATCGAGTTCCCCAGTTTTCTATATTTGAACCCTTCACTTTCATTTGAGAATCTTAAATTTTTACCATGTCAAGGTGTTTGCTTAGCTGGTTTTCACAGGAGGACGATAACTGTGATTTAGTTCAAGGAAAATGTCCTCATTTAGCTATTTATCCTTCTTGGTGTGTAATGTTTTGGGGGAAAGTGAATTGTACAATCATATATTCTTGAAATGTGACGTTGCTACATTTTGTGATGCAAGTTAATAGAAGCTGGTTTTGAATAGGTTTTTCCTGAAAGGTGCAGCCAGCTGTTTATTTTAAAATCATTGGGGTTTTTTTTTCTTACTCATGAAGGTTAGATGATGTTATATAGAAAGCTTTTGTTTTGCTATCCTTTTGGATAAGTTGAGCCCGAAAGAACAATTGATTGGTGATTTATGAGTTGGCTTCTTTATTAGCTTCTATGCCCAAGGTGTTTTAAGGATTTCCTTCATCTTTAGCTGTTTCTGGTTGATAGAATGTGGTTATGCATTCTTGATTTTTTATTTTTTTTTCAAGTTAGGTTTTCTCTAGTCTCTTGATGGCTATTATAAAGAGAAATTGGGGGAAAATGATGTTTTGAATAGTGTTTTTGTGGAGAATGTGTGGTTAAAAATTTTGGATAAGTTTTGGGTTTACGCGCAAAATAGTTTATTTTGTGAATGTGTTGTTGAAAATGGGTGTGAGAAATAAAGAGTAGAGAAATAAAGAGAGTCAAACAGGAGCTTAATTTAAAGAGAGGTCTTTGCCCATTGGGGTGAATGTGTATCTTTAGTCATGATTAATTACTGTTTCTAATGAAAAAAAGAAAAAACACTAAAGACACTGTCAATCTATAATATCCATTATCTAATCCTTTCTGCATAACGTATTTAGGAGAACTAATAGCATCTACATGACATCTTTCTTTTGCTAAATTTTCTTTTTATGCTTTCATTATAGGCAATTCCACATGCCATAGCCATGATAAGGGCTGCAGACAAGAAAAGCCCCAGAGAAGCTGTTGAGTTTATTTTGCAACTCCTGAAGGTATCTTTTCATTATTTTATTGCCTGTGAATTGTACTACATGGACTTTTTTGTATACTGTTAAGCTGACTTACCATGATGCATGAGGCTAAGGATATTGGGTGTGCCAGTGGCATAGTATCTTATTGGGTTGTATGTCTAGTGGGTCCATGCAGGGATCAATTATACTACGTGGTTTTAGTATAGCAAATTTATTTTGTTAAAGATAGGCAGATCTCATTATTGAAAAATAAGTAAGTGAAAATTTTAATCCTAATTTTCTTTTTGGTATGGTAATGTTCAATTTTCGCATGGTTTGGGAATGACTTGTGGTAAACTAAACAGGAAATTGAACGAAGCCATAGAGATGATGCACCACTAGTATGATTCTTATTGGACCACTATTTGGTCGTGAACAAGAGACCTAATAACATGTACTCCTGAGAAGTCCTAAGACATCCTGCTCAACTAATGTTGAATTTTTATTCACTCTGATTCCAGTGCCTTAATGGTCTTTGATTTACTTTGTATCACATTTTCTGATTCCTGTATGATAATTATATTATCACATTTTGTTTTTATGATTTTGATTTGCTTGTAGTACAATGACAACAATGGAAATCCATATTCTGATGTTTACTGGCTTGCTGCATTGGTCCAGTCTGTTGGTGAACTTGAATTCGGACAACAGGTATATAACCTTGCTTGCTTCAATGTTATTTTTTTTTCCATGATATAAAAAAAGCAGAAAAAAGAAAAGTTAATGGGGCAACGATGATGGAATTGATTATGTTCTATTTGCGTTGGCTCTACTAGGTTGAAGGTCATGAGTTGTTATTTTTAGGTGGTTAGAGATAATGCAATGTCTTGAGGCTTTATTCACTTTTCTGGATCCTTAAATTCTCGTTTAGGTTCTATTATTGGAGCCTTTTCCCATTTTCCTTTTGGTTCGCTTGCGCATGGGGGATGGGGGGATAAGTATATACTTTTAGATTGAGATATCAGTTTTTCTTGTTATTTTTGGATAACGGTCCATATGTTACTACTTTAGTTCCTTGGTTTCATTCAATTTGAAAGACGTGTCATATATGAAGGAAACCGGAAACTAATTTGAAGTTCAGAAACTAAGTTGAAGAAGAAAGGGAATAGTGGTACAGGAGAAGTATATTCTTTACCTGCACTCATGGTGCATTTATAGGTAGGAGACCCACAGAAAGTTCTGCATACCCTTAATAAATGTAATACTCCCTCTCAACTTGGGGTGTACATATTGATAACCAGACCTCTGTATTTGATTTGCGGCTGCGCTTAACCCAATTTTGTTGTTTATCCGGTTTAAATTCCATGAGCAGTTTATATAATTTAGATGGGATTGTTTATAGTGATAGAAAAATGAAAACCTTTCCCTCGGAATTTTTATTCATCCATTGGAAATTTTCAAACTAGCTTGGTTGAATTTGAAACTTCACTCATTGATGGAAGCTTGTTACATTTGAACTTAAACGACCCTGATGATGTATTGTGTGTCTATGAAGGATGTTTATTTCAGATTGTGCTGAGATGAAGCAATCAGTTATCTTTTAACTCTGCACTTTAGCCATAAAAGGTCTTAGTGCCTTGTGTATTGTAATTATTATCTGTTTCACGCCTTATATTGTAGTGCTTGTTGATTCTGTGGCAGAGTATTGTATACTTATCACCCCTTCTCAAGAGACTTGACCGGCTTTTGCAATTTGACAGGTAACACTTATAGGATATTGGATAAAATAACGTTATTCAGTTTATGATGTACTAACAGTTTTCAAATTACAAAAGGTTGATGCCAAGCCACAATGGAATTTTAACAAATAGCTGCATCCAGTCATTGACTCAAATTGCACTCAAGCTGTCAGAATTCATACCTCTTGTAAGTTCTCTCCTATTAGACAGTGTACATTCTTAAGAATCTACCGTTTCTGATAAGGAGCCTGCTGATGCTTCCAGGATCATGTTGTTGAACTTATTAAACCATTTCGGGGATCAACCACATGGCAAATTCGAATTGAAGCATGCAGAGCACTCCTTGACCTTGAGTATCAATGCAGAGGAATGGATGCATTACTAATACTATTCATCAGATACCTAAATGACGAGATGTCTCTGAGAGGTTTATACTTCATGAACTCAAGTTCCATATTTCCATTCTATAGTTTTGTTCCTCCCCCTCTCATCTACCCTCCTCCCCGTTCTCTCACATATTTGTGATTCCTATTTTTCATGAAAATTGTGTTCATGGATCAAATTTTGTTCAAATGATGTTCTTTTATTATGTTTGGTAGTTCTTGTTTACCTTATCAGGCCTAAGTATATAACTTTGAAGAAATTTCTTATCTTGATTACAGGGCAAGTTAAATTAAGTGTCCATGCTCTGCGTTTATGTCAGATGCAAAATCCATCAGATCCTGGCAATGATGTAAAGAGTGACACACTTGTGGCCATGCTTCGCTTGCTTGAGAGCCCGCTGGCCTTTAACAACATTATTCTTCGTCACTACATTTTCTGCATTTTGCAAGTTCTTGCTGGAAGGTGCCCATACTTGCATTCTCTTAATAACTCGACTTATGCATGCACCTGATTGCTAGATTCAAAATTCATTATTCACTTTATTAAATGAGAATTTTTATTGAACATCTTTTTGGTAGGATTTATGTTATACTACAAATACAATATGGTTTCTTTGACATAATTAATGTCGGGTGACTAAAAAGATGCTACTATAGAATTTTAAGGTATAACAAATTCTTAGCAGGATTTTCATGCTAAAATGCTAATACTTGTTGCTAATTAAAACCTTTACTAGTTAGATATTTTTCCTGTACTTTATTTTAGCAACAAATCATCACAGCAATTAACTTATACCGTATACATTGATTTTGCAAATTTTATAATAAGATTTTTATTTATTATTATTATTATTATTATTATTATTATTATTATTATTATTATTATTTTGCTATAGAGAGGATAACGTGGTATTCTTGGATCCCAAAAGATGATGGGTATCAATAATTTTCAGCATATAGAGCTTGGTTTGCAAGCTAAAACTTGTTGCTAATAAGAATCATGAGTTCCAGACTCAATCATGACTGGTTGTTTCTTCATGACTTGATTATGGAAACTAATAATCAAGTTGTATTCATTTATACTGCATATATTAACAGATTCGTCCTTTGCAGTTTTATTGTATATTGAGGAAGGGGAACAAGAAAAACAGATTCGTCCTTGGCAGTTTTAAGAATTTTGTGATAGATATTATATATTGGAACTTTATATGATGAAATTCTAACGAGCTTAACATATATATCCCTTCATATATACACCGTTTCTTTAACCTCATGCTCTGCTTTGAAGTCCTATCTGCTTATCTATTTTATCGTTGATAGCCTAGCATATGATGGAATTATACGGTTTGATTGATTGGTTCTATTCTCCAGAATTTCGGGAAGTTGTACTAAATATTTTTCTTGTGTATAGGGCTCCAACGCTTTATGGGGTTCCAAGAGATGAAACACTGAGGATGGGGCATGCAAAAACTAGCAGTGAACTTAAAAACATTTTCGCTGCTCTTGTTAAGCAATCTAATCCTCCAGAACCTTGTTCAGATGCCCTTGAACTTCCAGGTGATATTTTGGTTCCAGAAGTTTCCAAGGAAGTAAATAATTATCCTCAAAATCATGAACAGACTATTGGAGTTACCTATACTACACCTACTGGTTCAGCAACTCTGGATGTGGACAGGACGGCAGATACTCTCTCTCATAGTCCAGTGTTGCACCATGGTGAAGATGGTCCCATCACGATTAGCAAAGTGTCCACTTTATCTGAAAGTAATGACATGAAGCAAGTCACTGCCCTCTTATATGATAACTCAATTGTTCCAGCAGCTTCAAGAGAAGCTGGCACTTCATTTGACATTCATCTGCAAACGGGATCCGGTGTGGACCCTGTGTATGATTCTGTAGTCATTGCAGAAGTTCCGAAAGCTGATAATACTGTTTACAGAAGTTGTGAACAAAAGAAGCCAAAGCTCAAGATTAGGGTCAAGCATTCTGCGGCATCCAGTCGGGCAGAGGAACCTGATAATGGTAGACAGATACGATCTCAAGATGGGGCCACTGATGCTGATCATGGAGCGAGCAGCTCAGTTTCTGTTGATGCACCCCAAAGAAATTTCATTGAGAATATTAGCACAAGCAATCAGAACCTTGATGATGTCAATTCTAGCCATGATGTTGGATCTAGAGTAACTGCCAGCATTGGCAGTGCGAAACTGGCAACTGAACTACAATGCACTGCAGATTCAAGCAAAGTTTCTTTGCCGCTTCTACCTGATGATCGCTTACCTAGTAACACCATGAAAAATGATTTGGAAATGCCGAGCCATGGTAATACTAATTTACCTTCGCCGGCTGCCTACATCATTCATTCCTCTAGTAGAGAAAAGGATAAGATAAAAGACAAGAAAGAGAAGAAGAAGAAGAAGAAGGAGAAGCGAAAGAGGAACGACCACGATGGTGATCCAGAACACCTTGAACGAAAGCGACTGAAGAAGGAAAAGAAGCGGAAAGAGAAGGAAATGGCTAAAATCCTCTACGGTGAGACAAAAACTGTGGATTCAGTTGGATTGAGAATTAACGAGGGTGGTGGAGCAACCTTCAAGGGGGAAGCCAAGCAGCCAACTCCATTGGAATTTGGGAACAACAAAAACTCAAGCAAAAGTAGAACAGAAATGGCGGAAGATCCTGCACCTAAGACGAAACCAAGTGAAGCCAATGCCTCGACAAATGTAAACACAACGGAAGACAGTGCAAGTGCACGCCAACCTAGTACGGGTCATAAAATTAAAATCAAGTTTAAGAATAGAATGCTTGGCAAACCATGACAACTGTTCTACAGTTTTTGGTTTAGAGAAAGCTTTAGCCATTATGTGGAAATTACTGTACGAATTCTTAATTCAGAAGCTTAGCCGTTATATTTCTTTTGTCGCACTTTTCTCTCTATTATGATTCCTCTCCTCTCTCTTTCGTGTTGAATACATACCCTTTTCAGTGTGTTAGAAACTACATAATATTGAGAAACTCACAATACAAATTTAGTCCATACAAACAAGTTCTTAACGATGATCTTTAAAACTTTACAATCTAGTTTAGCAAAACGGAAAAATAATCTTTAAACGAATTTAAAGGGCTGTTTGATGTAGTTTCAGCAGCTAACTAAGGAGGCCACCGGGAAGGAAATAATATTAGCAACAGAAATTTGGTTTAATCCATTATCATTGCGTGCACATAAAGAAATGGTTGCTGTATATCATCTATCCATATTTGCCAAAGACAGATTTCCTATTGTTGTTATTTTTGGTTTTGTTAATTGATATACATATAAACATAATAAATCGAGCAATATCATTTACATTTACATAAGAGCTTTCATTGCTACAAGGAGCCCCAATAGTCTTAATTTTGCTGCTACTGCTGCTTTATTTTTACACAGCCTGTCTTATTCCCTCCACAAAAATGGCAACAATACTATCTCTGATTCATCCATCAACATTATAGACAGAGCCCCTATCAATTCCAATCAACCTTCATCACCTATTACCAATATTATTGCAGTTTTGCTACATGTACATCAAGTTTGACATTGTTGTGAGGTGTCAGTTTTTTATATATTGATTTTAACATCACTTTAAACAATTAATGACACACATTTTGACACATCTTGGAATGTCAAACTTAATGTACGCAGAGTGTACAAATAGTTTAATTCATATCATCACCATCAATGCAGCTTGGATGCCAGCTACCACTAAAACTAACTGGTGCGAGCAAAATAGATTTCTTACTCTCATATATCATGTATGGATACCATCTTGTTGACTATCTTGATGGATCGTACCCTTATCCTCCAGAATGGGTTAAGATTGATGGGAAATAGATTATCAATCCCAAACACAATGGATGAGACAGGATGAGACAGGATGAGACGATCTCACTCTAAGATATTTTCTAAAGGGAATCTTGGTGTTGTGATGTGATCACAACAAATTCGCCTTATGAAATGGGACTTAGAGAGTAATACATGTTGAAGGGCAGAACGGTTATTTCGTCAACTTCAACATATTGACGGTCAAACGGGGGTTGACTTGTGGAACGATGGTCATAGGATATTGATATCGAATCATAATTGGCTTCCATAACTTTCACTCGACTCAAGAGTGCAATCCCAATTTTTTGGTAGAGTAAACGAGGATTAATAGATGTATCTCAATTG
>CAIGRP010029125.1:0-27322 GCA_903798385.1 Fraxinus cuspidata | reverse complement strand
TCACTCTTTTAAGAGAAGGAGAGAATAATAGTTTATGCATTGGATTTGGTAGCAGTGAAATAGAGAATCGACAGCTATTCTTCTATAAAGAAGTTCACAAATTAATCCAACGACTTTTAGTTCATGACAAAGATAAAGAGAATAATTTTATGTACTTTTATTTATTCTTGTCATGCTTCTAAAATATTTAATGCATTAGGTCGTATGTAATTAAATTAAATAATAAATAATCCAAAATGATTTTTTATATCTTATTAGAGTACTAAACGTGTCATTTGTATATTGTAATGTTTTAAAAATCAATCCGAACATTGCTCAAAAAAAGTAAACAAGCGCATCGGTTTATTATGAAGTATAGAATCTAACATTTAACTCTTACACATAATTGGAGAAAACTTAAACCTGTTTGTTATTTTGCTTATTTTATCAATTCAATATAATTTATGTAATTAGGTAGAAATATTGATCCCACAAAATTGGCACCAAACGTCAACTTGCTAAAATAAAAACTAATTTAAAATGGACAGTTCCTAAGAATATTTCAAGGCATTCAAGAAGAGTTCTACGACCAATGAATAAAAATGTGAAGGGTATTGTCATTTTCTTGAATCATATTTAATAATTCTTTTCTTTCTAGAAAGTACTAGGTTTTATGACATTTTCCTAGCGCCAACATCCTAGGTTACAATTAAAGTTTGACCAAATATATACGTTATTTATATTTATTGAGATTCATGTATGATTATTGATTTATTTTATGTATGAGAACTACAAATACAATTGTGAACATGTCACATTCAGTGGCGGACCCATTAAGGGTCTAGTGGGGGCAATTGCTGCCACTGGGTCCTTAATTTTTAACATTTACAAAGTAGTCTTTTTAATTTTTTTAGTCCATAATTTTAAGTTTTTAATCCATAATTTTTATATAATTTTGTCTCGTTCCCACTGAATCACGTTCTTAGGTCCGCCCCTGGTCACATTTGCATTGGACATTATTAGAATTTATAGTGATATGAATGTAAGTATTTATCAATTTTATCATTATATAAAAGACTGAAATTCAATTTTATTTCTAATTGTGTCACAAGTTTTTACATTTACCCCGAGCAAATTTCAAAATAATCATCAAATCAAGTAACTTCCTCCAAGGTTCAATTCAACCAGCAAGATTTTTCCCAATTGTGTGCCTTGACTGGATCAACGGTCCTTCTAGACTGCCTAGATCCCAGTAGTCAACTTATTTCATTCAGTTCCTAACCGTACGAAGCCAACCACCCTGATCATTATATATAGTCCATGTCCATCAGTTCAATTCAATAGTCAGTGAGCAACTCCCGCCGTGATCTGCCACCGTAATTAAGATACGTCCGCCGTGGTCTTTTAAGCATTTTGGGAACTCGATGTCTGGACCCAATAGGGACCTCGTGAAGGTGGTGCTAATCAACACCGAATACGTGGAAACTGATGCAATGAGCTTCAAATCTGTTGTTCAGAAACTCACCGGAAAAGATTCAGTGGTGGCGGCGCAGTCATCTTCCGCCGCCAAACAGCCGCCAAGGAGTGAAGCGTCAACCGCTGCTCCGCCAGTTTTGTCGCGTGGAATGTCGTTTAAGGATTTTGATAGGATGCTTAAGGAGCTGCCACCACTTGATGAACTTTACAGGCTTTGTTCAGAATAACAAAACACAGGGTTTTGTTACCTGTTTCTCTTCATATATATATTTTTTATTCTTTCTCAATGCTCCATTACTATTGGGTTGGATGGATTTAAAATTGCTTTATAAATTTTAAATTATTTGAAAATAAACTAATTCGCTCCAACTTTTGATGAGTAGTTGCACATACTTATGTCCATTCTTATGATCAAGAATTGCTCATGTCTTCACCAACCGCTTTCGAGATCAAGTTTCACACAATCGTGTTCTAAGATTGATCTTTCTCCGATGAAAATACAATTTTGCTTGACCGTGTTAATGAAAAGGTTGTGCCTCAAATTGATTATAACCATACACTTCTTCTTCTTCTTTTTTTGACAAAAGATGTCCAATTCAAGATTAGAGTTTTTAGACTTAATTATCTCAAATTGGAAAAGGACTATTTATGACAAAATTTAAACCAAATAAACTTGCACTAACTCTAACAACAGAAGTTTTTAAACGACATGATTCAACCCCTATTTGGCAGCCATTTAATTTTTGGCAATAATGAGTTTTTGAATAATAAATTTTTAAAAAATGTGTGGTTAAAATGTCGAAAAATTTTTGAGTTTACGTGAAAATTATTTTTTCGTGAGAATGTGTGATTGAAAATAAGAATAATAAGATTATCAAACGAGGGATATCAAGGATGCCACCAAAGTGTTCATCTTTATAACCTAGTAGTAATATTAAAGATCTCAAATGTTCAAAAGTACTAAAATGCTAGCATAAAGTTTGACTTGTACGGTCGATTCCAATTATACTTTGAGACCCTTTCTAAGAATAATGTGTGAGCAATCTTATGGCATAAAGTTAGTAACTTTTCAATTCAAAAATTGGCTAAGTCCTTGTTTAAGCTCCTTTTTTTTTTTTGAAAAAAAAAATGTATTCTTGAATAATGTTTTGACCTATTTCAACCTCATATTCTTCAATATAATAATATTACACGCAAATTCAAAAAATTTCCTCATTTTTTAACCGTATATTTTTCATCAATACACTATTTAAAAATGCATTTTTTTTTTTTACAGAAATGGAGCTCAAACAAGCCTAGGTGTCCTCTTTACCTTTAAGTGAAACGGGCATCTATCAAAGAAGGAAGCACGAATGAAGTAGCTTGTGCTTATTTTCTTTCATTCTCACTACCTAGTTTATAGTCAAAACTTGAGAATAAAAACTTATTTCATTCTTTTTCTGATGCTTGATCTTGAGTCTTGGATATTGGTCAAACATGATGAAGGAAGTTTAATGGTTGGAATGGATAAATCCTAAGCGGAAAGCCTTCTATTTGCAAAGTTGTCGGAGTCGTATTGATTGATGTGGCACCCTTATATCTAGTATCATATACTATCGAGTCACATAGTTAGAGACATTGCACAAAAATCAGATGATAGCGAGCCCCAGTGAGTGTCAGGGGCAGTACTCCATATATAAAGATTGACTTGAAATTACTTGGTTGTGTCAAGCTTAATATTAATAGTATTGGTCATTTCGACTATTATGATCTTCACGCTAATTGTACTTTCCAAAATTCTATTCGACCTCTTAGATTGTTTGACCTCTAAAAAAGAGGCGAATAAGATAACTGCTACATTACATACTACGTCAACATTAAAACTAAGACAAGAATATCTCACTGTGACGTAAATTAGGTGTATCTCATTCCAGGTAATAAATATAAATGTACAGCCATTAATTTTTTTAATATTATTAGATTAGATTCAATTCAATTCAATTCAATTCAATTTATTGAATCATCAAAACCTATAGAATAAAAGTTATGAGCAACCTTGAAATTGACGAAAGGCATAAATAATTGTTAATAACAGTGAGAACACATTAAAATAAAGATATTGAAGTTAGGTTTTGTAGTGTTTTAGGAAGATATCATGGCACATAGTAAGTGCGATGGAGGTTTTTGTGGTTAGGTTTCATTAGGCGGCGGACGGGCAAATTAACATATGATAAAACTGCTTCACCCTCCGTAACTAAATGGGTGGATGGTGGACCAAACACCACATTTTGTTGGGAAATTGACGTTGGGCAGAATAACGATTATTCTGCAGACTGAAATTCAGTAGATAATTAACAGAGAAGAACGCAAGAGAAAATGTCAAGAAAAAAAGAAAATTCTTTATTATTCATCCAACCTTGAAAAATAACCCACAAACCGGGTTACATAGCTAAAAAATCATAATTATCGAAATTTTACCAAAAATAGCAAAATCTCAATATTCATACTAAAAGAAAGTACGTAATAAAAGAAATAATGTCCCAAAAATCTGGTTTAATTTGAGTTCGTAATCTATGTTTAAAAGGCAAACGAAATATTACTAAAAAATGAAATAAATAACTAAAATTGGGGATTCGAAAGGGAAAACAGCGGATTTTGCACCGAGCGAAGCTTTATGACCACGACGTGTGCGTCGAAAGGTGCTTTTCGAATTGGGGTCATAAGCGTGATTCTGATAACCGTAGCCAAAGTTATGGCTAAAATACCGAAACGAGTCCAAAAACGGCTCCAATTAGGGAAGATCGTCGATTACTTGCCATTTTTGCGTTGATCTGCCAACTCATGGTATCTTAGTGCCATCAACGAGTTATTAGACAATTTGGCATCTTCTTACTCGAATTCTCCTGCATCAGAAATATAGTAAATTTCCACCGGTCGAGTTCAAACTTTTCGTAAATGTTGCACTCATTAATATGTATCGTATTCATATTTTGAACCTTATAAAATTGTTGCATCATGCTAGCCAAGTATATAGTCAACAACACATGGACACGCAAGGTCACGTTGTTAGTTATCCGTTTTTTAAATTTTGGTCATTAAATTTTTTGAGTTCAAATTAGTCCCTCGGCTTCTAGTTTAATTTTACTCTAGACATCGTTACATAAAACGTCCGTTAACATATTGCTTCATCATCTTGTCAATGACTTGTTAGACAAGTTGTACCTTCGAAATGTGCTTTTAAAAACACAAAAAACTTATTATGGTTGTGTTTGACACCCATATTGAAGAAGAATTTGATTTGGAATAGTGATTGATGGAAGAATGTGTGGTTAAAAAGTAAGAATAATTTTTGGATTTATGTGTAATATTATTTTATTGATAGAATGTGTGGTTGAAACGAAAAGAGAGAAAAAATGAGAATGAAAAAAAATGGATGTCATATTTTATTTGATTGCGTGATAATATGAACGAAGTGAAGAATTTTACATACTATGTTATATTTTACATGTTTTGACGGAGGTACTGCTCCTTTAAACTTCGAAACAATGTCTTATCGCAAACAACAAACTCAAAGGCAAAGAAAATGTCGAAAACGATTCGCACTGGATGCATTGATCATCGCAAAAGAATAGCTCATCCTATGTCATTTGGACATAATAATTTTGATGCTGATCCTATGTCATCCGAACATAATAATTCCAATTCTGTGCGAATGCAATATCCTACAACGAATCATGATTTCCAACATATTGAGTCTTCTACTTCAAATTAAGATTCTCCTAATATTTGTAGCTCTGTATTCCAAAGTGGTTTTAATATATTAAACATACCGACCACATCATATGTATTACCTACATGTGATACTTGTAAATATTGTGGTGCAAAAAAATTCTACGGGGTAAGTAAAGGCTTTTGTTGCTCTAATGGAAAAGTTTATCTTTCTATGCCTGATTCACCCAATGAATTGTACAACTTATTTACGTCCAAAGAATCCAAAAATATGGAATTTAAGAAGCTTGCAAGAGGATATAATAACCATTTTGCTTTCACTTCATTTGGTGTTAAATATGATAAAAATATTTTCAAATCATATAAAGGTATTTACACATCTAGAGTTCAAAGGCAAATATATCATTATGTAAATAAACTTATCCCACAAGACAATAAGCCTCTTATATACAGTTATATTTTTATGACACGGACAATGAACTTAAAAATTGTATCGAAATTTCAGAAAACTTTGTTGAACATACCTTGATTGTTTTAATTGAAATTTTGAAGGTAGATCCATATAGTAAATTTTTTAGGTCTTTAACTAATATGTCTAACTTGCAAGACCATAACATACACATAAGATGCGATCCAAAACTTGATCAACGTGTCTTCAACACTCCTACAGTATCTCAAGTAGCTGCTGTATGGGTCGAAGACAATGAAAATGCTAATGTTCGCATCCGTGATATTATTATATATGGCAATTCTGACGATGCACATAGAGTGCATTATTATTACGTTTGTTATGATCCTTTGCAGTATCCATTACTTTTTCCATACGGGGAATCTGATTGGCATGAAGGCATTGGGAGATCGATGACGACCCATGGTCAATGTACTTCTCAATTTGTTGCTTTACCTTCAACGGTTACTTCTGCAGCTGAATTTATTGAACACGAGAATGAAGGTTTGTAAATAAATTTTGTTCTACATTTCGCTTATTTGTACCATGCGCATGTTATAAATGGATGATCACTTTTTTTATAGTGCTTCTTGGAACGAAGCATCGATCATAGGTTTCTTGCCGAGAATATTATTCATACAAATTGAAAATGCGGCCTTCCAATAAGTCTGTTTTGCTTCATAGTGATAGATTGCTTCAGCAATATGTTGTAGACATGTATGTTAATATTGAAACTGCAAAATTAGACTATTTTCGTAATACCAAAAAACAAATTCTAGCGGAACTTTACCAGGGTATTGTATATAGCGTTCAAAATGGAGAGACAAGAGGTTGCAATATTGGAAGAAAATTTATTTTGCCACAATTTTTTACACGTGATCCTAGAGATATGCTAAAAAGATATATGGATGCAATGAATATTGTGCAGCATTATGGAAAACCATATATATTTTTTACTATTATATGTAATCCAAATTGGTTAGAGATTAGACAAGAACTAAAACACAATGATGAGATTCAAAATCGTCCAAATTTAATTGCACGTATATTTAGAGCAAAATTAGAAAAATTGAAAAAAATGATTTATACAAAAAAAAAATCTTAGGGCATGTTATTGCACATATATGTGTTATCGAATTTCAAAAAAGAGGTCTTTCTCATGCACATCTCCTATTGATTTTCAAATGTGGCCACAAAATTTGTTCTACTTTAGATGTTGATAAAATAGTTTGTTGTGAGATTCCTGACCAAAAAAAATATCCTTATCTTCATATGTTATTGTTAAATATAATATGCATGGCCCTTGTGGGGATTTGAATACCAAAAATGTATGCATGGACTCTAATAAAAAATACAAAAATAAATTTTCGGGGATTATTGTACTGCTACTACATTTGGTAACAACTCATATCCTTTCTATAAACATCGCAATGATGGTTAGTATTCAATTTAGAGGTCATATGTTGGACAACCGATGTGTCGTACCACATAATCGTTATTTGAGTGCAAAACTTGATTGCCACTTAAATGTTGAAGTATGTTCTTCTATTAAAACTGTAAAATATTTGTACAAATGTTATGATTGTATTAATTTCTCAATTGCACCATCTGAAACATTTAAAGAAATTGATGAAATTTCTGTTTATCAATATGCTAGATGGATATCTCCACCTGAAGCAATGTGGAAGATTTTATCGTTCAATTTAGCAGAAATTCATCCAATGATTTATTCTTTACAATTTCATCTTGTAAATCATCAACAAGTTCGCTCTGTTGACGAAGATGATTTAACTATTATTATTGAGAATGAAAATACAAAACGAACAATGCTAACATAATTTTTCAAAGTAAATAAAGCAAATGAATTTGCTCGTACATTATTAAACCGAGATTTCCCAACACATTTCGTTTGAAATTCATCTAAGAAGATTTGGACTCGCAAGAAGAATCATATTGTCATATGCCGAATTGTTTCAGCAAATCCATCTAAATGAGAATGATATTTCCTATGCTCCTCGTGGGGGTTCGGAGGCAATGCCCACGATGGGTCAGGTCGAGGGGGCACGCCTCTGGTGGGGGCTAGGGGGCAATGCCCCGAAAGGAATTTCGATTTATAAACAATTGTGAGCTTTTGTAATTTTTATTAATGTTTTTGAATTAAATTATTAATAAGTGAAATTATGTTTAGTTTGTGTGAAATTCAAGCAAATGTTATCACTTAAATTTAATTAAATAGAATAATGAAATGTTCATTTTTTGGTACAAATAAAAAAAATTGGTGCGTGCAATGCTCCGTAGAGTGCGGAACAATTGCTCCGCACTCTACGGAGAAAACGGAGCAATTTCTCCGCACATGTTCGGAGCAATTCCATAAATTACTACATTGGAGACAAACTGGTCTGCAAAGCTTATTGTTGTAGGAAAACAAGCACAAAAAACAACACATAATTCTATCGTTCAATATCAAAATCTTACCTTCATGGATTTAGAGGTAATTGCATATGAAGATTTGCCAACTTTTAATGTATATTTTCTGTTCACATGTTCATCTTATTGTAACGTTCAAGAGGATAACGAAATTACAGCTACAATGTATGATGCTAATATTACAGCCCTTGCTGACCAATTAAAACTCGGAAAGACGTACATGATCTCAAATGCAACTGTCAAACATAACAAAAGTCAATTTAAAACTGTACATGAAGAAAAGATTTGGAGTATAACATGAATAACAAAAGTTGAAGAACTCATCAAAAATAACTTGGACTTCTTATTTTCTAAATATAAGCTCACTCCATTTCATGCACTAGAACATCATATGGACAACAACACAAACATACGTAAGAATTCTACCATGTAAACTGTACACACAATATTTTCTTGCAGATGTCATTGGTGTTGCTATAGAAGTTCGACAAAAAAAAATTATCCAAACTCATTTTGGTACTCAAGTCAGTCTTCAAGATGTAGTATTGATTGATAAATATTTTCAAACGGTGATATTAACTCTATAAGACACTTTCGTTAAAAGAGAATGTATAACTATTTTTCAAAACCTACCAACAAAACCTGTGGTATGGGCTACAAATCTTAAAGCTTATTCTTTCAACGATAATTACAACTTCACCATACGCTTTCGTTTCGAACAATATAAACAAAAAGAAAAATAAACATAATAATAATTATTGTCTTCCTTTTACAGGCATCACACTCTCTACTAAAGCGAATAGCAACATTTTCATTGATGCTAAGTCATTACATGTGGCAGACTACAAATAATGGTATTAAAGATATATAAAACATGTTTTATCTTACCTTCTTCCCGCTAAAATATAACAGAATACTATATTTTATGTTTTATATATAATCGCCTAATTATTTTTCACAGTGAATTAACTAATAACGAAAGCATTGACCAACTTATGGATGGAAACTCATTGATTCATATGAGCCCACCAAAGCTTTTGCCCCCTGCAAAAAATAAATTCACATCTATTGCTGAATTACTGGAAGTCTACTTAAAGGTTTTTTCTAGATTATTAAATATACATAATATATATACTACTAACAATCCAAATACTTTTTACATTTGCCTATATTCACAATTTAAATATACTTTTTTTCCAACAGAAAAAATTTTATTGGACCAAACCCATCAGAAATTTTGGTATATGTCATGCACCAATTGTAAGAAAACGTCAACTGCAAACTTAAGACATATTCATAAATGTCGCTTATGTAAATACGAGCATGCAAAGGCTGAACCTCGGTAAATCATATAATTAAACATATATTTACATATCTACTAATTTTAGTATCGTTTAAACAATAGAATGTAATTATTTCAAACTAATTTTATTTCCAGAGCTAATGCTTTTGTTCAACTGAAAGACACAACTGGACAATTAGATGCAAGTATAATTGGTGAGGCAGCAGAAGCTTTATTGGAAACCAATGCCGGTACAATAATTGAACATTTCCAACAGGTAAATCTTACACAGTAATAGCTTTTACGAATACTTGTTTAAACATACAAATATACTAACGAGTTACACTACAACTATCACAGAATCCAGATACAGTGGTAAACAACTTCGGTCAAACCAATAGTGAAACAGAATTATCGTTTTATCTTAAAACAAGTCAAAAAAATTCGAGATCCACCTAAGTACCGTTACGAAATTATTTTTGTCTTCAACCCTGCACAATCAATTACTGATGATGATTCCGCAGACACAATGACTGAAGTAAATTCTTTAGGTATGAGCAGTCATGATTTACCAATTGAAATAACCGCCAACGTCGATGAAACAGATAAAAGAGGCAAACACAAAAATACCAGCATCTTCTACAAAAAGACCCCTCTTCCAGGCAGCAGTTTAAAATATTGAAACAAAATTGAACAAGAAAAAAAAAAGAATTTTAATCTCCTGATGACGCAGCCAATGTTCCAACTTTGGAAAAACAACATGAATCATGAAAACATTTACATTTATTTTGTACCATATGCAGTTGTATAATGCATTTTTTTTCATGTTTTAAATATAAAATATCCTGAAATCGAACTACAGTAAGCAACAATATTTTATTTTTTTGTTGAAAATCAATATCCTAAAAAAATAAATTAAATAACTTTAATATTTTCATTGTAAAAAAATTATTAAATAACATTAATATAAAGCAGCTTGGACTTCTTCTATAATACTTAAGTAAATTTTTTGTGGATTGTTTACACTCGATAATTAATTTTATACGAGGAAATACTTCAAATTTTATTCAATTTACCATTTTTATGACACGTTCAATATGAATTTGAATTAAATGAATTTTGGTTGTACATGTGGATAAAGTAAATAACCATTTGTTAAATGAAAAAGACCATCTCATAAACTTATAACCAACAATCGATGATACTTTTGAAAAATATAAACAGGCAACTCTATATAAATTGTAATTTATTACTTGTTTGTGCCTCTCTTTTTTTTTCCTCAAAAAATTTACTTTCTAATGGTGTTATGATAGAGAATATATAGTTAAAAAAATATGAAAAAATATTTAGTTTGCGTGTAATATTATTTTATTGAAAAAAATTTGGTTCAAATGGGGTTTAAATAATTTTCAAAAATTTTTTTGATGAAAAAAATAGAGTTTAAACAAGGACTAATATCTGAACTTTCAAAAATTACAAACTAAGCCAAGAGATTTTATACGTCGCCATTATCATAAGCTTGCGATTTTTATACAAATTCACCCCACGTTAAAATGTCAAGTACCAAAAAACAAATAGAAAATCAAATCCTTCAGGTATTGATGTAAGAAGAACAGTAGCGTTGATTCTTTTGAGACACCAAAATACGAACACAAGAAACTGGTGGGCCCGTACCCCTGAAGTTGGATGGAACGCTAAGTTTGCTGAATACAAGAAAAAGTATTCAGATGAAGCATCAAAATTAAAGTCTACCTTTACTGATGATCTACCTTCGGTTGGGAGTTTATATTTAATTGTATTAAGTGAATACATTTTGTTAAATAAAGTTCATTTGGCTAACTTCATTGAATATATATACAACGCTAACATAATCTTAAAAATAATATAACCCATTCGTTGCACGGGCCAACACTAATAATATTATAAGATCGGTGCGTACACTTTTCCCCTTGAAAAGGCATTCCTTCCGGCTTCAGCACTCTACCGTCCTTGCTTCTTTCCATAGTTTTCTTAATCTTATCCTAATTATAATTAAATATCATTCTCTCTGTCATTGCTTCTAAATTGTTTTCGTGTTAGTCTTTTTTTAATTTCATGTCAGTCGGATTCCACGGATCAGTTTGACCAAAAGAACTAGACATTAGTTCGAAAATATTTGTTTGTTAGTCTGTTGAACATATATTGGTCTCCACTTTATTAATTTTTTTAATTAAATGTTTGGATGGATTTTTAAACTATTAATTTATGATAAGAAAAGAATAGGAAATCATTTTACGCTGTCTCCGGTGAACAAAAATTGTTGTAAAATGAATTATCGCTTCTTGGAGAACACCATTATGAGTAGATAAATACATGTACAAACAGTCTCCTATATGTATGTATATCCAAAAATAGACAGATATCAACAGGGAGAATGTTCTGATCTTGTTTCCTCTTCCCGGCCGTAGGTCTCTCCTTCTATATCTGTAAGGTACATACACATATCCATGGATAAAAAGGAAATCGATTTCTTTGCTCTTTTCATCTGAAAACTGCTCTGAGTTTCTTTTTTTCCCCCAAGATTTCATTTCAAGGCGCAGCTTCCTCGAGTATTAATTCAATTTCTTTTGATAGGTTTTACTTTTTCTTGAGGAAATTTAGTGGGCCTCTGTTATTTTTACCAAAAGTAATGGTTTTTGTCTGAACTTCTTTGTTTTGCAGGACATTTCCATGTGTGTGTATTGCAAATTCCTGACTTTCTTGTTCTGGGATAGTGACATGCGTGTTTCTATTCAGTGAGATCTTGTAAATAGTGTAAAAATTGAATTTTCCCTTGAGAGAGAAAAGAAACTGAAAATTGGAGATTTTTTCCCCTAATATGGGGAATAAATTGGGGAGGAGGAAGCAAGTGGTGGACGAGAAGTACACTAAGCCTCAGGGATTGTATCAACACAAAGATGTGGACCACAAGAAGCTTAGAAAACTCATTCTTGACTCAAAGCTGGCACCTTGTTACCCTGGTGATGATGAATGTGGGTGTGATCTTGAGGAATGTCCCATTTGCTTCTTGGTCTGTTTCTCAATATTGTTCTTCATTTCTTGTTTTTTGATTGTTTTATGCTATCATTGGATTTTCTTGATTTTTAACAATGAATTTGGTTCAAGAGTATTTTTTTATGTGATCTTGAGGAATGACCCATTTGCTTCTTGTTATATTTCTTTCTTCATGTCTTATTTTTGGTTGTTTATACTATCATGACATTCTTGGTTGTTTAAAAGTAAACTTGGTCCAAGAGTATTATGCTGCGATCTTTAAGGATGTCCCGATTGCCTCTTGGTGTATTTCTCAATACATATATATTGAGAATATAGTTGAGAAATGAAAAAGGAATTGATAAATGAAAAAGGAAGTTACCCTGGCAAAATAGTTGAAAGAGTTGGATGTAGGAAATAATTGAACTGTTATTTAGAAGTTAACTTAGCCTACTAATTATGTTAAATGACAATCTGGAATGGAAATGTGTTCGTTATAATTTGTTAGCAATTGGGAATGGAACATTGAGTGAATTATATTTGTTTGAATTTCGGTTATGCCACAATTGAGGCTTAGCTCTTATTCTACTTTCTGGGACTAGAACAAAGAACAATTGTCAGTGTCAGAATCAATAAAGCTAGTTTGTACTATTAATGCATTAAATCACATTATATGAATCGGATAACATTTTTCCCACCAATATTTTCTTTTTTTTTTTTGTTGTGCATGTTTTCAGTACTATCCAAGTCTTAATAGGTCAAGATGTTGCATGAAAGGCATTTGTACAGGTATGATTTGCACTATGTAGTTCTTAATGACATTGTTCTAAACTGATAAAATCCTTGAACTCGTTAATTCTCAGTCTAATGATTCTTTTGACTCGTTTCTATGTTCTAGAGTGTTTTTTGCAGATGAAAACTCCAAATTCTACTCGGCCTACACAGTATCCTTTATTTCATTCAGTTTGATTCATCTACATATTTAAGTTTCTGTTGGATCAAAATGATTATGTATGTGTATATGTGGGTGTATGCACTTGCTCATCATCACATGCTCCCATCTATTTTGCGTTGTTATATTTGTTTAAGGTTTTCAAATTTCTTTATGCTTACCTTAACCTTAGTAGATGTCCTTTCTGTAAATCCCCAAATTACGCTGTGGAGTATCGAGGTGTCAAGACAAAGGAGGAGAAAGGCTTGGAACAAATTGTATGATTGATTTATCCTAATTATTGCTTTTATCTTTTTCTTCTTTAAGATATCTCAGAGAGCATTCTGACAACCAAAACTTTGTTCTCATAATTTACATGTTCAGGAAGAACAACGAGTTATAGAAGCCAAAATAAGGATGAGGCAGAAAGAACTTCAGGATGATGAGGAGAGAGTACTGAATCGGAGAGAAATTAGTTCTTCAAGCAGTATTACAGTATCGAGTGAGGTTGATTATTGCTCAACAGCAGGTATATGACATGAGACTGAGTTAACACCTTTAGGTTTTCTTGCTGTGTTTTTGACCATTCGCTTATTTTCCTTTCCATTGCAGCGCCGTCTTTTGCCTCTGCTGTAGAAGGTGAGGAAATTTTTACCTCTCAGGCATTCGGTGCTGCTTCAGCAATAGGACCACCTTCTCATCCAAGGCAAAATAGGTATTTAACTTCTTTGGTTGTGAACTTACTGTTTAATATCATTTACTGTTTTGATTCTATGCAATTCTTTGTTGTGTGGACCACGCAGTCTAGAAAGATGTGGCTGTCGACAAGTGGCTATCATTTTTACATGATAATTATCTCAAGAAAAAGCTGATTGAAGAAAAAGTATCTTCCTATATTATTAGTTATTAATAATATTATTATAGAAAACTATATTTATGGGAGCTTGCCTAGACATTTAGTTGCAGCAGGTTCCTGTAATATGTGACTGGGTTATAATCCCCCTTTCCCGTGAGTTACCTGATTTGTTCAGTCCATTATATTTTTCTTTTTCTCTGAAAATTCTAGTAGCTAAACTGTCATAAATTCTTATATGCTGAATTTAACTTTCTAAAGTGGATATCATCTTTCCTATTCGATAGCTGCTAACTTTCTTATTATTGAAGTTAACTCAAGGGAATGTTGAGGAGCTTTTGATGCTCCTTTAGGATGTTGTGGTGCAATTCTATCTAGAGGTTCCAAACAGTGCTGGTTAATCATAACATCTAGACATTTGCAATTTAATTTCAGCAACCGCATGGAGATGCTTCATATGACAGAGCAACAAATATGTTGGCAGTTTGAAAATAGCCTAATGCCAACACCATTTTGTTTCCTTCTTGGGGAATGTGGGGAACTCGTTCTTATACTCCATTAACCTGAAAGCAACATAAATTTCGGTGTGCAATTAAGCATAAGCACGCTTAAATCAATTCTTAGCCAAAAACAAGATACAAACAAGAGCATCATTGAGTCCCTGGCTCCCTGCAGTGGTCAGGTCCTGCCATGGAATGGCTGTAACTGTGAGGAAGTTTGCTATCTGTCTATAGGTCCTTGTCCAACACCATCTCTTATCCTTTTACTTGATTAGGTTGACCTAAAACTTGCATTCAAATCCAACTTTTCTTCTTCATCGTTGGGTTTAGAGATTGCTCGTTTAAAAAACAATGAAAGAATGCGGATTTTGGTTTGGTGCATGATACGGATCTTTTCTGGACACGTCTCTCCACTGTGGGAGTGGCAAGTCTTCTTATGTCTTTTAAGAGATTTTTCAAAGGAATACAAATATCAATTAAGAATCATCCTTTGAGTTCTTCATTTCACTGGAAGGAATGTACTGTTGACTGTACTTCTGTAAAATTGCCATTACATGGTGGTTCTTCTTCCGCTTGAACAAAATGACTAAATTATTGGTGTGTTGAGTTTGGCGTGATGGTTTTGAGTTGGTTTATGAGTTTATGATGACAATTAAAGTCAGTTTAAGCCACTAGTGATTGGAATTATGATGGATTAAATTAGTAATTCCTTGGTATACATGGATATCCAGAGCCCAAAAAATATAGTGACAAAAACATAGTCTAGAAACCAATCTGATGAAATTAAACATGAGAAAGTGATTTGATAAAACAACTGACTTGGAGGAGAAAAGGATAGTAATTGACGGCTGATTTGGAGAATGGTATGACTATAATTTCATCCCGTAAAAATAGCAAAAAATTGACATCTTTTTAATGAGACACCGCTCCATAATATTCAACTACATTTCTTTATTCAAAATTTTGTACAAAAACTTATTGCTATATTTCTGTTGCTTTTTCTTCATATAGTGCCAAATGCCAATTTCGTCAAAACTTGTTCTCCAGCACTTGTCGGTTGTCTGCGACAAAAGATACTTTTAACAATAATACTAAGCCCCTGTTTGGTACACATTATTTTTTTCATTCTCATTTTTCTATTCATTTTCAACTACACATTCTTCAATAATTTTTCCTTCTATTTCAACCACACATTCTCCATCAATCTACTATTCCAGAATACATTATTCCAAAATAATTTGGCTCAAACACACCCTAAATGTACATTCTTTCCTTCACATCAAATTTGACATTCTCTTTGTTTTCAAAAAATTGTGGGCACAAAAAGTGTTTTTTTCTTTTTTAAAAGTCCAATGATGTGTTGCCACGTGTCACAATGTAAACAATGATATAAAAGATGATGTACATGTAGCATGATTGTACTTTTAATCCATTTTGTTTCACGCTTCAGTAGTTACTATATAATTCCCATGAATTTGATGTCCCCCTATATCTTTGAAGTTTATTTTTATCCTCCAAGCGAGAATTTTCGTAATGCTTCTTCCATTTCCTTTATAACTGATGTTTATAATTGAACTTTCATAGGATCTTAGGTTTCTTCAAAATTCAAAACTTTTTTAATATCTTAAAATTGTTTGAAGAATGTTATGGAGTATACAGGAGTTGAGGTAGAGAACATTAATGCTTATTGGTTATTATTTTTGGGAAACATTTCATTATAAATTAATTGTCCATTCTTCGTCAGCTACAGGCTTCTTGTGGAACATAACAATCCTCTCCCTATTTATCTCTAACACACTGGACATGGTTATGGCATGAATTGTTGGTAATCCTAGGTGCTAAGTTCAAGTGAGAATTATTGGTTTAAGTTATTAACTTGGTTTATCCAGTTTAGGCCTGGTCAAAAGTTTGTCCCGAGTTCTTACCTCATCACACTACAGTGTCGGTATATTCAGGGGTCTAGTGGTTGGCCTCAAGTTTTCTAAAATGGTACTTGGTCAATCTTAGGGTTGATGGTAGCAAGAGTATCAGGGGGCTGTGTGGACCCTGTATGTGATTGTTCACTGCCCCATGTCAAATTTGGGGAGTTGGAGGTGCTAACTCTCAGTATCTTTTACTTGATCAGATTGATCTATTGAGCTTCTGGTGCTTGCTTGAATTTTAAATGTCTTCCAAATTTTCTCATATAGAAATATCATTCAGTAGAGTAGAAAGGGAATGTGTTTTAGAAAGTTATAGATAAAAGATGATAAAGTTATGCTGATAAATGGACCAGCAATTGCTACTCCTGTGATTTTTAAAATAAACTTGGGTGTCAGATCCTTCTTCTAATGCCCTTATTCTATCTTCTAATGCAGGGAAGACGAGTTCGACCTGGATCTTGAGGATATAATGGTTATGGAAACCATTTGGCTGTCTATTCAGGTACTTATTTGCAAAATCAATCATTCATGGTTGGACTAGGAAAGTTCACAGCCTTCTGTAAGCTTCACTTGAAAGACTATATTTGGTTTTGGCAATCTTGATGTTGCTACACCTAATAAAATGTTCTTATTAGTATTAAAATCGGAACACTTCTGTGTTTGTTCTAAAATTGGACTCTATGAGGTACTTTAAGTCTTGAATACAGTCTCAGACAATGCTAGAGCATCAATGCATATATCTTAATGATAGCAAGTTTGACCTTCAATCTTCTACTCTGACCTTTTGTTGATTTAAAGATGACGTGTCTTGTTTATTGTGCACATGTAATTATGATAGGATAGTGGCAGGCATCAAAATCCACCGTATAGTGAAGCAGCTGCATCAGAAGAATACACAGGAGAAGATCAAAGTGTCTCAACATTGATGGCCCCAGTGGCTGTTTCGTCGTCGACTCCTTCTGGCGGTCTTGCTTGTGCAATAGCGGCCCTAGCCGAGCATCAACTTGCGGGTGGAGAGTCCAGTAATTATGTCAGCCACATGTCTACATATAACATGCCTGCCTGTAGCAGTTTTCCCAACCAGGAACAAGAATCTGAAAATTACTTTCCTGCAGAAAGTGTCGTTGCGTCACCTGATAGTCAGTTGGTAATGCCCAGGGATTCTGGAGAATGGGTCGATCATAGATCGGAATTGACTGAAGTTGGAACCAGCTATTCAGGTTCTTCTGCAGTCCCCCAACAATATGAGGGTGAGTGTAGCTTCCAACCTGTTGCAGGAACCATCGTTCCAGAGAGTTTTGAGGAGCAGATGATGCTAGCCATGGCTGTTTCATTGGCCGAGGCTCGAGCCAGGACAAGTGCACCAGGTGTTGCATGGAATTAGCTAAGGTACAGAGGAGTCAGCTTACCAATTTACTCTCCACGGCGCATTGATTTCTGCGCCATAAATTCAAAAACCACATGAAAATTTGTTCATTCCTTGAATTTATACACACTTGGAAAAACAGTGAAAACGATTCTAGGGAATGAAGGTTGTACGGCAACTCAATTTCCAACAGTTCAGGTACCCCCCTTATTCATCAGTGGTGGTGCATAGAGTTAGCTTTATACCAAGTGCCTTCAGTCTGGATTTAATTGATTGTACGTCTTGTAATTACTTAAACTGACATTAGCGACGAGATTCTGCAGTGAGAATTATTTGTTTAATATCAAGGATTTGGAGTTTTATTCTATGTGAGAATATATACGTTTGAAATTGTATTCGGGTTCTGGATTCCATTTCAGGCAAAGGTTGGCCACCCAAAGTTGTATTGTTACAGCTAAAGGACGGAGATACAGATTACAGGGTACTGGCAGTCTCAGGTAAGTGCGAGAGTAATGTACATATTCTCGACTTGATAGTTGGATTCTCCGTCAATTGTCGACTGTGATTCATTTCAAATTTATGCTTTTGAGCATATTTGATGGAAGTGCAAATGCACTTTTGCATAAGCAGTTCTGTAACAGGATAAAGAATGTTATATTAATGAACCTGTTATGCTGCTGCTTCTTGTTCCGAAGCTACTGTACATCGCATTGAGCATGACTGGTCGTTATTAAATAAAAGGGATACGATATAAGATTTGTCAATTGTTCGTTCAATTCTAAATTCTGATCCAGCCCAAGTTTGGCTACTGTTTATTAACCGTTTATAATTGGTCAAAATAAATTTTTTTTTTTTTTTGTTTTTCTGTGGAAATCATAAAAAACTACTCACTTATATATACCACTTATTTTTAATATTAACAATAAAAAATTATATATTAACTTGGTAAAAAATTTAAAATAAAAATTATAAAATTATGTAATAAGAGTGGTTATATCTGCGTAATTTATATCTTAAACTTTTTTCTCATAAAAATCTTATTTTCAACTTTTCATCGATCATAAAATTTTGTTCTTAATCATGGTTTTCGTTCAAAAATATTGTTAACGTGATTTAAAATGATGATCAAATATTTAATCGTATCTTTGCAGTATAATTTTTTTTATTATTCAAAAATACAATGGGATGAGTCATTTTATTTTATCTTAAAGAAAATTTTGGAGAGAATAAGAATGCGATGAAAAAATTTGAGATATAAATGTGATAATTGAAAGTTATGAATTTTTTATGCAATTAAAGTATATATTAGTTATTGACAAAAGAAAACTTGTACATGTATTTATTACATCAAGATTTCAAAATGCAGTTTCAATCAATTCGTATATTAATTAATTTCCCTTTCCAATTTTCTCCTTGATTCAAGCATTAATTCAATGGCTATATTGAGTAAATCAATATTTCTTGTCCGAAAATTTCTGTATTTATTACATCAAGATTTCAAAATACAGTTCCAATCAATTTGTATATTAATTGATTTTCGTTTCCTTAATTCCCCTTGATTCAAGCATTAATTCAATGGTTATGTTAAGTAAATCAATATTTCTTGGCCGAAATTCCTTTAGTCAAGTCTCCATCTCTCTCTCTAAATATATAAATACAAGTGTGTACTGTTCAAGTTAATTTCCAGTTTCTTGAATATATATACCCACAATAGATTCTGCAAATCAATATGGAGATCAATGGTCGTATCATTGGCACGGTGAAGAAGACGACTCAAGGCAGAAAAAAAATTGAAATCAAGAAAATCGAAAATCTGAGCAATAGGCAAGTCACCTTCTCCAAGCGCCGAGTAGGGCTTTTCAAAAAAGCCAGTGAACTCTGCATACTGAGTGGCGCAGAAATCGCCATTATCGTCCATTCTTTAGGCAAACGCGTGTTTGCTTTTGGTCACCCTAACATCGACTCGATAATCGAACGCTTTCTGAATGGAAGCAGCAGGAGTTTTGAATCCAACTCTCAGGCCCTCGTGGAAAACAACTTTCCGAACACACCGGACTATAACCGTCATTATTCGCATGTTTCGAGGGAGTTAGAGGTGGAGAAGAAGCGTAAGGAGGCAATAGACGAGGCGAAAAGGGTGGACGACAACGGTGGTGATGGATTCTGGTGGGATGCGGCGGTGGACGGCCTTGAATTGGATGAACTCCAACTTTACATGGCGGCGTTGGAAGAGTTAATGAAACACGTGAACATGAAAGCCAATGATCTTATGCTGTTACAGAATTCGAGTTCATTGGCTGCTGGTGCCCCCATTACTGGATTTAATCCGACCATTGAACCATGTTCTTTTGATGATATTCTGGTGAATCAAAACCAGATTAGTAACTACGATTATGGTAATTGCATGGTTCCTTTTGGTGATTTCGGACAACATGGTTAGGCTAGGTTAGGTTAGTTTAAGAACACATGTTCACCAGTTAGATAATTAGCTAGACAATGGAAATTTTGCATGAATTTTTGCAAAATTTTAGGGTTCGGCAGACTATTTTTTATTTTATTTTTATCCATTTCATTCTAATAACCTTTGCTTTCAGTGAATTGAATGGTTTAAAATTCTATCGTTGATTTATTTGTGTAGGTTATGGTCTTTAGCAAACTGGAATCAATAAATTAGATATTTAATTTGACTAAAGATCCAATCTTCGATCATTGATGTGTACAATAGATATCGTTGAGACATAGTTATCGAGGAATTAAACTCTACTTGCTCGAGATTCTTGGCTGAGTGTCACACTATTGCAAAAGTCAGTCTACCGTAGACTTAGAACACGACTAATTATTATGAAATGGACGAATTAACTATTGAAATTCAATTGTTCAATCAAAGGAACTAGTTCATTAAACACCCCTCATAAAACTCTAAAGGGCAAACTTTTTACGGTGCTCTAAGTGAGAAGGTGTACATGTTGATTTTGGAATGGCAACCAACTTTTTATTTGTAGACTACACAAAAAATGGTAGTAAAACTCGATGGAAAAATTGCTACTAATTTTGGATCCATTTAGTGCTAAACGTGTCAATTCGTCCACACACATTTGAGTTAAAATATTGGGCCTCCTCCATTGGAGCAATGCCCATTTTCAAAATTAGGCCCAAAATTCATCTAAAATAGAGAATTTTTACTAACAATCAAGAACAAAAACAATTTGCATCTGTACTTATAAATTGAGTTTATAGGCAAATTTATAAGATATCCTGCATGCAGTAGCATGAAATTCCAGGCTCTCCAATGGGTTTGGTTGATGTGTGCAGTTTGCATGTCTCTGACACATAACATAAGAAAAGAAGAAAAGAAAAGCTTTACGTGAGCCATCATCAATCCATCTCTGAACAGAATCAGTTCTCAAGGTTCAGAGGAGCCATAAACTGAGGTTCCGGTTGAAGCTCATGCATCTTGATTAACACCGCTGATCTTTTTCCAAAACCACAGGAAGCAGCTGTTTATGATTTTCTATAGTGGAGACAAAAATCGAAATAAACAAAAATACATTGGTCAGCTTCTAAGGCCACTGCTTAGTCCAGGAAACATCAAAAGAAGACAGATATCAACCTACAATTGATATCAATAATCGTCATCACTTCCATATTGTTGGCATAATGATTGCAATCCACTGCTTGCAACAGCGGTGGGTCCTGTCTCCTTAGTTGGCTTGTTACTAGTGGAATCGGGAAGTGGTTTTTTAAGAATAGAAACTGTGATGGTTGAAGACTTGAAAATGAATTTACCACCATCAGACGCCCCAGAAACCTGCATATTATCTGCAATAACCGCAATGGTTGTTTGATCAGTGTTTCAGAAAACATATAGCATTTAACATAATCTGGCCATCCCAAAGCGGGCAATGTATTGTTTGCCAATAACAAACAGAGCAATTAGTGATAAGTTGGATGGCATAACGAGTACCCAGGCATAATATGTCAATCCAATCCAACTTTCAACAAACAATAGTAGCTAAAGAGAGGGTGCACTTGTGAAACAGAGTAAACTCACAATTTATGCATCATTTATTACATGGCAAACGAATAACCACATGCATTACATCAAAATCCATATGATCCAACATTCAACAAACTGTAGTTGCTTACAATATATTATATCCTAACACCAGGATACGGAATCCTCCATCGAAACTGGAAACTTTGAATTCAAAAGAAATGTTTTTAACAGTAATAATTCCAGGGAAAGTTGTACCGGACCTTTTTATCATTTTAAAATAGAGAGAGAACTGGCCAGTGATTACGAATACAACATGGGTCAGAGGAGATCAACAAAAGATTATATCTTCAAATGGAACTTGAGGTCAAGTTACTAACCTTTACTGTTAGAGCTGTCAAGATCAGTGCCCTTCGTCAAAGAATCTGATGGATTGCAAGGTTCTTCGGATACCTTTCTCCTCTGCACAAAAAGAAAATGCATTGAGTGTCCAAACTATATATACAAGCAGGCTTATATAAATGCTTCTCAGAGAATACCCACTAATCAAGCCAATTTGTAACGAGATCAAATTATTTGACATAACTAGTAGATTCAGGAACTAATGCTCACACTTCGAGAACTCATCCTGACTGGTTTAGAGGTCATAAAATTAGTTAGTCTTTTTTTTTTTAGTAATATTATTTTAGCTCATGGATGTGGCATGTAAAACCCATCCCTCACAAGCAGAATCAGATCCGTGCAACAGTTCTCAAACCCACATGGCTATACAATAACCAGCCAGCACCAGCAGCACCATTATCTCCTTTAAAAAATGAAATGGACTCGACAAAGTTTAAAGTATTCTCCACCCTACCTTATCTTCCATCACACCTCCCTCAAAGTAAAAGAGATAAAACATACGAATAGGGGTACATCAAGCAAGTGAAACTGACTACAGCAAGTGTTTAATTTTTATCTTTAGTATCTTTACTAGAAAACTTGTACATCGGAAGTTTTTGGAACACTTTCTGGCAGCAGTCACTGAGTGCAGGTACTTGTTCCCCTTTCTGGTCGACAAGAATATTGAATTCACAGGTCACCCGACTGGTATTAGTCAATAAAGTTGACTCGTCAAGAATAGATAGATAAAATAGAATTTAAATAAATGTAAATAAATATGCGAATGATGTTATTGTCTCCAATGCTCATGCACAAGGTTTGGACTGTTTCCTGAGATTAAAAGAACGAACTAGAACTAGAACAAAATTTGAAAAAAATAAAAAGAAAGAAAGAAAAAAAATAGGTGTGCTTACCAACATTTTCCTGTCAGTAGATTCAAATTCACAGTTAAATATTCATGCCGTGCACATAGCATCATAAAAGTGGAAATAGTTACCACGTATCTAACTTGTTCTCGTCCCAATTTTCTTGATATATGAAATTTAATTTTAAAGAGCTCTAAGAGGAAATTATTTATAAATCCCTCATTCATGTATCATGGATTGGCAGGGATAATTTAATTCCGCGTATACAGGTTGTCCAAATCCTGTAATGAAATTACTGATTGTGTTCTGTCTTCAGATTAATGATTTCTTTCACCGAGTGATATTAAATGCAGCGAGTTAGAATACCAACCACGTAGCAATCAGCAGATCAAAAGTCTCTGCAATTTACATCTTGATAGTTTTCAAATTCTGGCATATGTTAAGTACTTTACGAAGTAGATAAAAGTTTCTATAGCACATTTTTTAAATCATTGGCATTACTCCATTTTCTGCAAGATGTTTAATAAAAAAAGTATGATCAACATTGACTTTTTCAAATAGAGAGAGACAGATATTTAGACATTTAGAGTACATTGTTTCACAACCAGATAATAAATGGTTAGTTGTCATTGTAACTATTCCTTCCTCCAAAAGTTCTGAGTAAATGGAGACCCAGGAATTTGTTTTCCTCAACACTTTTTTCTGAGAAAATACTTTTACCTCAATTTACTTATTTAGCTTCTCCTTTGCCCACTTAAGTTTGAGTGAGGAGAAACAGAGAATTTAAGGACAAAACTCAACCAGAAGGCCAAGATAAGTATTAAACCTTCAAATGATCAGCAGATGTTCCTCCTTTGTCAAATGAAAACATGGGCAAATCGTCATCATCATCAATATCCTCATCATCAATCCTTCGTAGAACGGTAGGCTCTAGTGGTCCCTTTGTAAATAATTAAACCAAGCAATGCCCAAAGTGAACAAATACACAAAGAAACAAAGTAATAATAATAATACAAACAATAATGATAAGAATTTGACAACAAATGTTCACCTTGAACACAGCCTTTATAAGAGCTTCATCCTCTTCTTCCAACTTCCTTTCCTATCAGAACAGAAGTTCAAATTATAACAAGACACAAAGTATGGAGTAGTTCGTACAAGAATGCAGAAAGGTCACATTTTTGCTAGTCAAAGTTCAAATAAAAATTGGGAAAAAAAAATCTTCACATTAATAATTAACGATAAATCGATAACCAAGACAACCGCTTCTAATTTTGTTATGGACCAACTCCTGCATAATTTTGAAATTGTAATAAAAAAATCTTGCTTTATAAAATTAGGTTTCTCATCTTCCTTTTTTCCTGTTATGATCCTAACATAGGTTTGCTTTGTTGTAACTGTTAGATCCTATTAAGAAAAATACTCCAAAATCACTTTAGTATTGCTAGCTTTACCCAGTTAACTGACTAGAGAGAGAGAGAGCACAAATTCTGTACTAAACTAGCATTAGCATCTCACCTTTGCCTCATTTGAGCGTTGCAAAGTTTCGAGCATTGCATCTACGCTCACAGTTGCATGTCTCGACTGAAAAAAGAAAGAAAAATAATATGAGCCAAATCAAGGGTTAAAATGACATTCAAAAAGGGAAAACAAGTATACAAAAAGTGATTAGAAACCAATATATGAGCACATCACTTGATCAGGTGATCACCTTCATGGACTTCATTTCATCTAAAGCAGCTAGGATGTCCATTTCTCTCTTTGAGTCCAAAGTTCTATTCTCCAGCGATTTCATGGCATCTCCCATCTCTTCAGCATTCCTTTTCTTTTTCTCTTCGTCTATTACCTATCAAGAAGGAAATAACAATTAATGAAACCTAAGTATGTGCAAAAATAAAAAAGGCTTTACATGAGTATGAAGGGCACTCGGATAATAATAAAAATAATTATTCACCTCATCCTCTGCACGCCAAGGTTCATAATTTCTAGATGCACCAGACTCAACAATATAATCAGAATTCTGTGGATCCGTCTTGAATGTAATTTCAGCCGAGCATTTAGTACATTTGAAATAGAACCTAAAAATTTGGATTCCGAGATAGGTCTGCAAATAAATGTAACATGCAAAATAGAGTTAAATAATGAAGTCATTAGCAGAAATCAATTAAGAGTATTCTTATTGTTTGGAAAGAAAAATACAAGAATACACATAAACCAAAACTAACATAATTCATAGCCACTGTACAATGATAATTATTGATCATTATAAAGATTCCAATCTTCCAAAATATGGAAGCTTTTACTGTTCTACAATCTATCTGGCAGAACAAATTGAGGATTCAGACTCATTTCCATGTTCATTAATGGAAGAAAATGACAAAACAAAATTATTTTGGATTTGAGAAACTGGGTTAAGCTAGCAATACTACAAAATTTAAAACCAAATTTCTATCCTGTTCAAAGTCCCCGAAATCAAATAATACAAGTTCTGAAGCACCATAACAACCCATTACTAAAATCAACAAATAATAAATCTAAAAGATACAAGAATTGTGTCCTTTATAGCGACCTCAAAAACCAGTAACACAAAAGCGTAACCACTGCTCATTTCTTAAAATAAAACCTAACAAAAACCCTTAGATCCCAAATGATAAAATTAATTTTAAAAGTTCCAAAGGCCACACAAACCAACTAATCAAAGTTAGACTCACTACCTTCAACCAATACCAAAAGAAAACTAATTCAGGTCATTAGGCCCTTGTTTGGTGGAATTAAAATCAGATTTTTGGTAGATTTAGATAAAAGTTAATGAAATGTGTGGTTGAAAAGTTGTACGTCCATAAAATATATGTAGATAAAATTGATTATTGACTTTGACTTATATTAAAATTTGAATTTGAATCGGTACCAAACATGGGCTAGGTATCTATCAATTAAATAGAACCCCCAAACTTCCAGATCCTCAGGGACTTCCAAAATATAATGATCAAATTTTAAAACCATAAAATTTGAGGACCAGAGACCCAAGACAAAATTCTAAGCAATACCCATGACTAAAAATCAAATCAAACAACTCATTATTCAAAACAATCAATTAAACCTACATAGAAGTAATATTTATGTATTTGCATGTACCTCTCCGATGACATCTTCCTTGCGGGAATTAAATTTGGTACCCTTATAGATGTAATTCCCACAGGTGCCACAGCGGATACTCATGGGGAGCATCATGCGAACCTTAATTTGTTGGTTCTTGGGCTGCCGCCGTCGCGGAATCTTCGCCGGATCGAAGTCTGGCGGGTAGTATTTGTTCAACACTTTTCTCTCACCCATCTCTGCTTTTCGTCAGCAGAACTTCAGACTGGAACCTCAGGAGCAATATCGAATCAAAGCAACTTCAGCCTACAAAATATTCCAAAAAATTAATTTTATCACTAAAAAGTAACTATTTTCATCAGATAGATAATTATTTCGTGCACTCTCCATGAAAACGGAGAAATTCCCAAACGACAAACAATAGTCAGAAAATGTAAAACAATGTGAAATTGCAAAAAATAAAAATAAAAAATACTGTTTCTCGAGGCGGAGCCACCTGTGGTCCAGCGGGGGCAACTTCCCTCGCTGGATTTTAGTCATATGTATTTCACCTATTACACTTGAGGGCGGCCAGTTTAAAGGCAAGGAAAAAACGATAATCGACAGCATAAAAAATTCAAGAAAATATTATCGAAGAAATCACTGTTAATAGAGGAAGATTACCAAGAAACAACAATTTCGAAAAATAAATATATTATAAGAAGTTGAGTTAAAATTCAGTCATTCACAATAATCAGATCGAGTGCGACTCAACATATAAGCCCCTTTTTACAGAAATAAAATCTTATACTACCTTCCAATTTTGTTGANCGAGTGCGACTCAACATATAAGCCCCTTTTTACAGAAATAAAATCTTACACTACCTTCCCATTTTGTTGATGAATAAGTTGAGTAAAAATCAATGCAACACGAGATAAATTAGTGCCGGGGTGATGAAAATGTCTACCTTTTTGCTTCTCCCCCAATTTTTTAGCGTAATAATACCTTGTCCACCTTTTCTCTTAGAATAAGACTTGTTTATAGTTGGATTCCAATGGGCCTCGATCAAGTTAGTAATAGATAAATAAAATTTAAAAAAAA